>WURV02201285.1:0-11626 GCA_011762755.2 Epimenia babai
CTGTGTGGTTGTTGCAGCGTGATTCTGTGTGGTTGTTGCAGCGTGATTCTGTGTGGTTGTTGCAGCGTGATTCTGTGTGGTTGTTGCAGCGTGATTCTGTGATGGTTCCTCTGTGATATTACTCTGTTTTGCGTGCTCTCTGGATAGTGTCAGTGGCGATTAGATCTTATAACCTCATTGTAGAGAATCATCAACTCTCACCGAGTTAGCTGAGTGTGCGACGTATGTACACTGACGGTAGAGACCAGGTTAAGACCAGCTGTGTGAATGGACGATGGTCACTTGGTGGTTTTGACTACGCAGCTTCGGTCATCTCTGTAAAGGACCAACGATGACCGAGACAACGGGTCAATCCCAATCCACTGTTATACAGACATACGGTTACTGCGTGTGGAAAATCTTATCAAATATGCGTTTGTGTTGAGGTTGACAGAGTCTCACAAGATTTTCGATGTGCCTTGTTGTGTAAGCCATATTTGTAAACAGTGCAGGCAGCCTTACATCCATTATGTGTATTATAAGGCACTACAGTAATTAAGTAATTCGAACAGAACTTTCCCCCATATTGATAAGTTTCATGATTCATGTGCCATATACCAATATGTCCCATAGTGTTGTGCCCTGTACAGATATGCCCCAGACTGAGGTTCCCCATGAGTAATGTGCCCCATATCATGATATGCCCCATACTACACGCAACATGCCCCATATTCATGTTTCCCCTTCTCATGTGCCCCAAACTATGGTTGCTCGCGATTAATTTGCCCCATACTGTGCCCCAGACTGTCCTGGCCTGCTGTGCCTCAGACTGATGTGTTTCATATCAAATCGACGTGCCCCATGATCACTCCGCCCTGTTCTGATTAGCTCCATTGACCAATGTGATCTGCACCACTGTACGCAGGACTGTCACGCAATGCCCGTGCGCATCCTAGCTACATGTATCGCGTCTAATCCCCTCAGGATTGCAGTAACCACCGTCTAATCCCCTCAGGATTGCAGTAACCACGGTGTAATTTTTCAGCCGGTCCTGAACACATCGCCGACCAGTGGTTAGAGTCGATCGCGTGCAGAGGCATGCATGTGTTCTGTGAGGAGATTCTCCAGATAAAACACCTCTCCACTCACGCTACCAAGCAACTCTTGATCGATATCGGTGCGTGCGTCGTTTACGTCACGTCTTCGTGTCTCGCTCCGCTAGTCTGAGCATTTATTTATTCAAATGTTCACTTGGTCGAATGTTTACTCGGTCGCATATTCACTGGGTTGTATATTCACTTGGTGGAATGTTCACTCATGGAATGTTCACTCTGTTGAATATTAACTGGGTTGAATGTTCACTCGGCAGAATATTTACTCAATCAAATGTTCACTCAGCCCAATGTGTATTCAATCTAATGTTCACTCAGTTAAATGTTCACTCGGTCAAATGTTCACTCAGTTGAATGTTCACTCGGTCGAATATTAACTCGGTTAAAACTTCATCCTGTTGAATGTTCACTTTGTTGAATGTTCACTCAGTCGAAAGTTCACCCTGTTGAATGTTCAGGTGGTTGAATGTTCACTCGGTCGTATGTTCATTCCGTCGATTTTCACTCTGTCAAATGTTCACTCGGTCAAATATTTACTTGCAGTGAACCTCCATAATTGGTCTTGATTGATTACCCTTTTATCATGATAATTTGGTTAGTTGACTACAGATCAACAGATTAATTGATTTGGTTAGTCTCTTGTTGATTTGGTTGGTCCCAAGTTGAATACATTTGTCTCATGTTGATTAATTTGGTCTCTTGTTGATCAATTTGGTCTCATGTTGATTAATTTGGTCTCATGTTGATTAATGTGGTCTCATGTTGATTAATTTGGTCTCATGTTGATTAATTTGATCTCATGTTGATTAATTTGGTCTCATGTTGATTAATTTGGTCTCATGTTGATTAATTTGGTCTCATGTTGAATTATTTGGTCTTATGTTGATTAAATTGGTCTCATATTGATTCAGTTGCATGATCACCATTCCAGAGTACTTGAGGAATGTCTTAGAAGATCTCGGCCTGCATCCCTCCCCCACCCTCAGCACCATCACCCAGCTCCTCGAAGTCACCCCCGACTCCTACCGTGAGGCAGCCGACACTGGGCCCCCGCATCTCGCTCAACCCATTGCAGCTATTCGTAACATAGAATTTTAGCGCATTAACCATATAAACCTATATCATTTGAAATAATTTTATGTTCATGTTGCATTTGTAGTGTGTTAGCCAGCTGAATTTATGATGTAAACAGTCTTATTGTAACAAGAATTTATTACCATATGTAGATAACCAACCGGTTTCCTGAGGTGTGTCCATTTACATTCCAAGCTATCGCCAGTCATCATTTTAGTTACTGACTGTGGACTGACGAGTTGGAGGGTGAGTTAGTAGTTTCTGGCGTCAATGAAGCCCTCCCCAGTACTGGCTAGTCTCGATGTAGTTGAACTACGATAACGATGTTAGCGGGGGTGGGGCATTACTGTTTAGATCGTGAGAATTCAATGCACAGGACCCTGGCTCGATTCAAGTCTCAGCAGTAAACATTTTGCGGTGATTTTCGGTAGAAACCTTAAATCTCAATTGCCTATAGGGTCTGCGTAACCCTCGAAGTCTGGTTACATAATGGTGCCTTCCCTTAACCCTCTCCACACTGTTGTCAGAGAATATTATTCATACGATAATGTAAAGCGTAGCCGTCAGTGTCTAAGGGGTTAGTCTGTATCCGGATATGAATGCTGACGAAATACTTTTCTAGTTCCTATATAATACTATACGTCTTCAACGATGCGATCATCGGGGAGGTGAAATGCGCAACGTGAAACGAAACGCGACACGTATGCCGCTAACAGTAAATTCAATATGCGAGAGACACACAATATAACGAGATAACGGCACCTCGCTGTTATTTTATCCTTTTATTGTTAATAATCGTTCGACCTATTTTGTTGTCGTCCAACATGAACCATCAGAACGACGGTCGTTGACATTTCGAACAGATCTTACCTCGACGACGAATCCGGGGCGCGCGACTTGAAGGTTCCGCTAGCGCCGCTCTACTACATCAAACGGCCAAATATGCAAATATTTATTACATTATTACAATCTTCAAACCCCTAAATCATAAGGCAACTAGTAAAATTTGTATACCGCCTATTTAAAGAGCGTGGCGAAGTCGGCTGATCGTCGGGGGCACAGGGACGAGGGTATCTGGGCTTCAGCTTGGTCGGTTCGTACCCAACATGGAGTGGTACCTTATCAACGTGATTTTTTTTAATTTACTCCGAGCTCACTACCATAGCGTGTCTTAAATCAACGACTACGAGAGAACTCACTCGAGAGTCGTTCATGCCTGCGACCCACTGGGTCAGTCGACGACATGGCAATGGCACGTCACGCCAGTGTGAATAGTTGTTCGACTCAGTGGTGTAGCGCCAGCAGTGGTCAAATCGCGGTTTGTCACGCGAGAAGTTACGAGGTTAAACGCAGACGAATTAATCATTTTTTTCTCGCGCATTTCACACCGTAAAACGACCGAGATCTTCGCGCCTGAGTACTGGGCAAGATGTGTACTGAAGCATGCTATTGTAGGTATGATTAGTGTAGAATTAGTGTATGATTAAGAAGCAATTAGTCTAGTGGTAGGAGCACCGGACTCGTAACTCTAGGGTCGCAGTTTCGAAACCGGTCGACCTGTCGTTTATCCCCGATTGCTGGAGCAGACCGTCTCTAAAATAGGTGGACGCTTGATATTGTTGTCAGGTGATACGCGAGTGTCGAAGGTATAGTTTCAGCAATGAATAACTGCCATAAACAGTATTTGTTTGGAGCATTTGAGAGACTATTGACTTTCACTCGCGATATAAATGTCGTACTTTACCTTTTACCTTTATGAGGTAGTCAATACTGTAGGTACCACTGACATCAATACCGTTCGTAAAATAGGACTTTGCAGCTTGAAAGCCACATTATATAATGGGCGGCTACACGATATACGGCCGTTAGTTCCACCCTGCGATTTCTGGATTGTATATCGTGATGGCATGCTTAAATTTGCTGCGCGAAAAATATGTCAATGGTGAGCACTGACTTCGGTCAGTATTATGTTTCCGGTGGGAGGGAACAAGTTATGTAAAGGAAATCCGCGCATCGGCTCAGATTTCGATGATTTTTGGTTTTTCTCGTTTGCAAAACTGTATGAGGCTTCAGACACAAGAAGCAAAAATGTTTTCTGTTGATCAATTGTTCGTTTGTTGAGCGTTTTGAGGGGAAATGCGGAATTGTAACTCTCACGTTTCTAATGGATAAAAACTCTGAATACCTTAGCCATGACATTATTACATCGACAATGGGGTTTTTTTAATCGCGTGACACTCTATTTACATTTATCGAACATAATAGAGCACCTGATCTCTTTCGCGATCGAGATAATGTGTCGAAGTGATTAATTGAGTCAATGATGGCTAAAAGTGTCCTTGGTGCAACAAAAAAGAGCGAAGTCTAATTAAAACTTCTCGCGTTACGCGTTACGTTCCACTTCTTGCGTATTTCAGATATTTTTAATCGATTTGGACGCGAGTCGAAACACCGACAATGGAGCAAATACAGAATAGTCGTCGCTTTCAATTCGTTCGACAATTTTCGACTCTTTGTAAACGCTTAAGAACTGTATTACTGTGTATTTATATTATCATTAACGAATATATTTAACGGATATTTACGTGATTTACACAATAAGAAATGAGCAAGACTATGGTTCTTGAACATTGAGAAAGATTCGTCGTGGAATGGTTTATTATAAAAATATATTAGGGTTGTAACAGGGTAATGTTGTACGTGCGACTGACATTTAATTATAAAGTAGCACCGAAACCTCGCCTTTTTCCTTTTTTGTTATGTTCCAAATAAATTCTACCTTATTGAGAATACTGGTAGATTGCATTTCCCTAACCCGTCCATACACGGGAAGGATTCATCTGCTGACCGGGTGGTGGTCGCTGCATATACAGGTCATATACAGTATTATGAAATGACTCTGAGGTCACGACCTTTTGTACGCGGTAATTGGCGACGATGTATTCAACAACCTAAAAGCCGGAATCACGCATGGGCATCACATTTCTTCGCTAACGCCACGATTATTTTCTGAACCACGGCGGTCTTATTACCGGGAATTCTCTACGTAATTCCAGTTAGTTTGGATAATTTTTATAGGTTCTAAGTACGATTCCCTTGAGTGAAACCGTGTGGGAGAATGGCCGAGTATACGTGAATGCTATCGTCTGCTCCAACCCGAGTAACACACTGAACGGTCGTGAAACGTTTCCGTAATCTATGTCTGTGAAATGGTAATTGACCTCGATTCCCCTCGCCCTTTTCTGCGTCGTTACCATATTTTTATCATTACCGGGTCTATGGAAGAAGAGTGTTTGGAACGCGTCGGCTATTTATGCAGCAATTTATTGACGGTATATTAAGACGTTTCTCCCCAAACTTCACAACGCGAGCGACGTGTATGCTCAGTTCTCGCTTCACCACCAGAATGACGCCCTTCTCTTCATTAATATCGCCGCTAATCGAAACACGGAACACGCCCGTTCACTCGCATTCAGTGGCCTGTGTGATAGGAATATAATCCATTTTTCTTAATTGGATATAGTGATAATAAGCTGGCTGAATGGAGCTATTTTGATAGAGATCGCGTCGCGTTAGATGACTAGATACGAAGGCAGCTGTCGAAAAGCTCATCCATCGATTGCTTTTGCACTAGGTATTACTAAATTTAACTCATAATACCAGACCATAATTACTTGATTACGGTGGCCTGCGGAGATGCTAATCTTCTGAGAGTGAGCCATTGTCTGTGAAATCATGGATTAATCAGCTCGTCTATATCAATATAAACTTGCTGCCGCAATGAATGGGCGTATTTGAAACTTTGAGCAAATCGCTGGTTCATACGAGTAGTGACAGACAGCTTTTGTCTCTGCAAGTGGCTTCGAATGTCAATGGAAAACGTACTCGTATCGCACACTTACTTGAATTTGTAATGCTTGAGACTACGGTTAACGGACGCGATACTGATATTATGTTCATAATCTTCACAACCGTCATTAACATCCGAAGCTCTGCCACGTCAGACGAAAGAGGCTCAAGCAAAACCATTGTGTAAGGATAACTCGAATTGCGATGCGCTCGAGGCGCCCAAACTCACAAAATGTTTCTGATAAGAAGGCTACTATTTTTGTGTAGTCTTCAATAAGAAATCGTTGTGTGGTGTGTACGGTACGCGTGGTCATTGCATCTGTGGTTGACACGAGGCACGTATTAGCCTCATTGCCAAAACCACCGCGTCCGGATAGGCAATTCACTTTCGTCGGACGGCCAAGTATTTGCACAATCCGCTGAATATGTGATAAGTGATAATTATTTACGACCAGATGGCGGGATACAATGTGATAAACGATCGAAATAGAGACTATCCTGAGAGTACCAGAAACACAAATTCGTGAGACGGAAGAAACCTCAATGTAACCTGACGGGAGAAACCCCAATATCACCTGACCGAAGAAACCTCAATGTAACCTCACTGAATAAACCTCAATGTAACCTGACGGAAGAAACCTCAATGTAACCTCACTGAATAAACCTCAATGTAACCTGACGGAAGAAACCCCAATGTGACCTGACGGAAGAAACCTCAATGTAACCTCACTGAATAAACCTCAATGTAACCTGACGTAAGAAACCTCAATGTAACCTGACGGAAGAAACCCCAATGTAACCTCACGCAAGGTCGATCCGAACCCTCACTGGTAGACGGGGTATAAGGCGTTTTTTGCCCCAAAAATCGCCACGAATGGTATACTGGCTAGATTGGATTTAGAATGTCTTTGATAGCCATGTGTTAAAAGGGCACTATAAATCAAAAAAATTTCATTTCACTATAAATCAATAAAATTTCATTTCATTTCATTTCATCCCAAGCTTTATAACCACTACCATACGTGCTCCGCTCCGTAGCTTCCGTACAATTTATCAAATTAAAAAGTATAAACGTTTCATAAAGACATTACACTTCATTCTTGTAAAATTCTTACCAAATTTTGATAATATATCATTAAAATTCTCTTCTGTGTTTTGGTCGCAAGCTATTACAACATATGGAGAATTGATTTAGAATGCCACTAAAGAGTGAGATTAGTAAGCGTAAGCTATCAAACATTTTAGTACGCGAGTTATAGCGACAAATGTATTCTGCAAGTAAGTCAACTATCGGAAATAGAGCGAACTCGTTTTCTCGTATCGATGCGTCTCCTCGACTGCAGACTTGAGTGAAATCAATGGCGAGTCGTGCCAGCGTCTTAATTCGCGGAAACCTGCCAATGTTTCCACTTCCGGCGCCTCCGAGTTCGAGAACATTCGTTAGTTGACTTGTTTCCGCTGTACGTCAACCCGCTGAGCTTTTAGACAATCCACAGACACGACGAAGCGTGTTATTTTCTCGGTTGCGTTAATGGTTTGAAAACCAACGAATGGCGACAACTGTATGGCTGTAAAAATGTTCTCGCCCGGGATGTATCTAATACCCTTTCAAGAATGATGTAACGGAATAATGCGTGGTACAGAGGCCTACATGTGGAGATATTTTATATTGTTTGTTCTAGCGTTAATATTCACATGAGAAGAACGTTTTAACGTCAATTTTGTTCTTACTTTTATAATGTTGGTCACTATCGCAACTATTATATTTATTTATTTATAGGCCGACTGCCGAAGTAATCGTTGTGTAGGCCAATTTCATTTATGACCCTTTACAAAGCTAGCCTATGTGGTTAATACAACAATTTGATTAGCCTCACTTATAAGGGGTGGGGGAAAAACACCTAATGTGAAAATCCCACCGAGTCTGGGCAAACAATTGACCTTTTTCTATTCACGCCACTGGTTCCAGACGTCTACATATGAACTACACATGTCGCACACTCCGCTAAGTCCTTGGAAGGTCAGCCGTTATATGCAATGATATAACGACATAGCGGAGAAGTAAGCGACATAAAGATCATATAGAGCATCTGAAGCACAGCAAAAACGTCAGAGGGAAAAAGCCCTAACAGAACCACACTGGAAGGGCTACTCAGACCCATTGGGCAATGGGGTGTAAGGCGCTTTCAGCCCGAAAAACGCCACAGATCGTATACTGGTTAAAGCGGGATTTGAACCAGGGACACCTGGTTTCAAAGTCAAGCGCTCTAACCACTACGCCAGCTGCCCCCATTGGGCAATACTTGCCGTCTATAATGTTGTACTTGACCTTGTGGACCGAAATTTCTCATTTACCTTTGTCGCAGCTTTTACCCATGTAACCTCGTGCGCAGCGTGCAGATCCGCAATCTCCGTCAGTGACTCGACATTTTTTGTTATTCAAACAATGGCATTTCTTCGAACAGTGAGCGAGTGAGGCGTCCTGATTCGCGCCCAGCGAAAACCATGATCTATTTTTGCCCACAGCCCAAGTCGAATCATTCAAATACGTTCCTTCCGGACAATCTGATAAGCATTCAAGTAGAATGTTCACAGAAAACAATGCCTTCGTTTTTGCGCGTTTTTCTCACTCGAACATTAAATTACACAAGTATGTAGTATTAGTGGTTTTGACCCATTAAAGTTGACACCAATAACTAGTTATATTATTATTGTTTCTACTGGCTAATAACTTGAATCCCTGTTGTATACACTATAGAACTTGAGTTAAGCAGAGATTATGGCAGACATATTCTCAAAACCTCTATGGGGCACAGGTAAAAGCTAGTTAACGCAGTGATATATGAGGAAATTATCGTCCGTACAAAAACGCCATAAGATTTTTTACATTTTGCTGAGTTACGTTCCGCTACCATGAGTCCCCTCCCAAATTCATATAATTATCAGGCCAGTGCAGCAATTAACTATGCTTGGTTATTCACGTCCGCAATTGTACCTATCGTGAAAAGTTTTAATGCACTGTACTCCGTGAATGATCCGTGAATAAGTCGTAATATTTATTGTATTCATATGTGTATACGTTAGTGTATTTATATATAATTTATATCTGCCTATAATGCTATGTAGTCTTGCATAGTGTTGAAATTGTCGTATCGATAGACAAGTAATATGCAAATCGTTTGTGAATACATTTTAAGGACTCTCCCCACATGATAATACTTGTTTCCACTCCGGCCTTTCTATGCGACTTGACTAAATTTGGCGAAAAACTTTACACCAGACTCCTGAAGTCTGGTGCGGTCACTTTAAAGAAGATCCAACGAGAAATTACTGGGATTTGCGCTGAACATAGCTGTGATATGATACCGCGATACCGACGAACATCTCTGTGATATAGCATGACGATACCAACGAACATGTTTGTGATATAGCACGGCGATACCAACGAACATGTTTGTGATATAGCACGGCGATACCAACGAACATCGCTGTGATATGATATTGGGATACCAACGAACATCGCTGTGATATGATACCGCGATACCAACAAACATCGCAGTGATATAGTAGAGTACTCAAGTCCGACGTCAGTTGTCATAACAACGGGTTCTCAACAATGAACCAATATGGCGTCAATGCATATGAAAAGATTTAGCGTGTTTCTTAGCAGCATTCAACGTTCTTTTAGTTTACTTAAAATACTATTTTACATAGAGTATGAACATTTAGGCTTCATTCTTTTATTCTTAGCGATATGGAGGAACATCTTGTAGGGGAGCGTTTTTGTAGGGGATGTTTAGTTAAGGGGACGCTTTGACTTGCTTCGTCAAAGTATGGGCTAAAGGAACGTGGTATCACGTGCGGCTACCATTGAAAAATTACTACCTAACTTGACGATAACACCTTTATGGTAATAAAAAGACTCTATTATATGTCCCGATTTGAAGTGATTTACGCCATGTTGAATAGATTTCTCATTCGCGAAGAATTACCTGAGCCATATTGGCTCTTGTTGAGAACACGTTATGAAAACGAGACGTCACCACTTGAGTACTCTATTACGGTAATAACCTTCATAACTTTACCGATAGACGCTAATGCTGCTACTCAGATATACTTGCTGGTAATATAATGCTGCATAACGAAACACCAGATTATGAATTATCAAACTTTGATCTTTTATTCTTGCGACGTTGAACAAATTTCTTGAAAAAACCAAAACTGTATCGAGTTTTGATTTTTGACATTGATCGGGTGGTCCTAGGCTTGTGTTATTAAGCATTTTATAAAATACATTCTCTTGATTTCTATTTTCTGTAGTTTGTCAATCCTTAGACCTCTTAGGGGAGGGAGGCAGATTCTCGATTGGTAAGTCAGAAGCAAAAGATCAGGGATTTGAACATCCGCAACGGTCCCCATGTTTGTTATGATCCCGAGCAAGTCATATGTCCCTGATTGCTGCAGTTGAACCGTCTCAGAAATAGGTAGCCATTCGATATTATCTTTCACAGGTAATGGTAAAGGTCAAAGGTAGTGTATCAATGTTGAACAGCTGTCCTGAATTCTTTGCACACCGCATTGGAGAACCTTTATCAGCTGATAAATTCACTCTGTAAATGTAGCATTTCACCCTTTTTCCACATTACATATGCTGTCTATGATGTTGTACTTCACCGTTCTTCCACATTATTTCTCAGGTAATCTGTACTTTGTACTTTACCTTTTTTCCACATTATTTCTCAGGTAATCTGCACTTTGTACTTTACCATTTTTCCACATTGTTTCTCAGGTAATCTGTACTTTGTACTTTACCATTTTCCACATTGTTTCTCAGGTTATCTGCACTTTGTACTTTGTATTTCACCTTTTTCCATATTGTTTCTCAGGTAATCTGCACTTTGTACTTTGTATTTTACCTTTTTCTACATTGTTTCTCGGGTAATCTGCACTTTGTACTTTACCTTTTTCCACATTGTTTCTCAGTTGATCTGCACTTTGTACTTTACCTTTTTCCGCATTGTTTCTCAGGTAATCTGCACTTTATCACTCTGCAAGACGGTGACGATGCAGAAGGGGCTGCTTATCGTTGTATGGTGATGAATGAATTCATGAGACTCAACCAGAAGGGAGAGGCACACAGGATCATATTAAAACCCGGTGCGTGCGAGCTGATATGACTTAAATGGCGCCAGGCACTAATTAGAAAACTAATTTGTCCGGGTATACATGAGAAATAACTTGTGTGGGTGAAAATGAGTACTAACTTGTCTGGGTAAAGATGCAAACTAACTTGTCCGGGTATAAATGAGTACTAACTTGTCTGGGTAAAGATGTAAACTAACTAGTCCGGGTATAAATGAGAACTAACTTGTCTGGGTGAAGATGTAAACTAACTAGTCCGGGTATAAATGAGAACTAACTTGTCTGGGTGAAGATGTAAACTAACTAGTCCGGGTATAAATGAGAACTAACTTGTCTGGGTGAAGATGTAAACTAACTAGTCCGGGTATAAATGAGAACTAACTTGTCTGGGTGAAGATGTAAACTAACTAGTCCGGGTATAAATGAGAACTAACTTGTCTGGGTGAAGATGTAAACTAACTAGTCCGGGT
>WURV02201295.1:0-11625 GCA_011762755.2 Epimenia babai
CATGCAAACAGAGTCATTACTAGGCATACTTTGGGCCACAAATTGTGAAGCCTATGTCACATGTACGGTCACAACAGTACCATTACTGGACATGATGAATATTGCATAAAAATCAGTTTGCATTCTCTAAAGTCAGTTTTTATAGAGTTTTATATGAGAAAAAAACTAAAGACCGTTCGTTATACTCACACCATATTCATTGTTGGGAGTGTATCGACGAATATTTTTTGAAAATTCTAACTTTTCATATGTTATTTTCAAGAGAAATAGCAGGCATTTCTAATGATACTCATATCGTGTATATTTGTAACATTTCGAGTTAGTAGTAGGTCATCGAAGAGATTTGCAATTCGGGAGGACTCTGTATATGTCGCGCTTTACATGTTGTAGATGCAACCCCCTTCTTTAATTCTTTACATTTTACATTGCTATATACAGGACCTGTCCTTATCCAGATTTGCCAGGTAGCGGCGTAACATCTTGCGTGTACATGTGCTATAGAGCCACCAATTTCCTTTTCGTAAATAAGGTGAGGAAAAATATCCATGATCACTCTCTGACATGATGTAACCGCTTGAAGAGGCGCACTCTTCGGCTAGAGGATCGCCCCTCTCTCCGTCGTTCTTGACACCGAAGCTGCAAATAACGATAGCGTTTCTTTCGTGATTTCGGACAGACTAAAACCTAATGTTAGATACATAAGCAAAATACCGTTTTATTCCAATTATATCAAAGGCGAATGTTATTTCAATCTGCAAATAGCAGACTATTAACCGAAGCCGTCAAAAATAGCATTATTTACATTATGTAGCGTATTTCTCTATTTCTTCCACTGTAACATTTACCCTTTCATAACAGCGTGGGCAGCGCGGCGGAAGGTCACTTCACTAAAGCCAAACTGCACTATCGATCTCGCTCCAGGTTCTTTACAGCCATTGTCCTTTGTCCCTAATCTTGTGACACGCACTCCGTCGGGTGACAGTAGATTGTACCTGAGTTAGTAATTGTTAAAAAGGTTATTTTATTGCGCAATAATGCACCATTCCATCTGTAAGTATGGCAGGTATTGTGTTTAATTTGGCTACGCAAGGAATAATCTTTATGTGTGATTTTTTGTGACTATTTGGGTCTTGTATACAATACAAATTATCATAATGTATCGTATACTTTCACCTGTTTGAGCCTACAGTTGAATTTCCCGTAACGACAGCATTACTTTCTACGTTTCCTGTGTTTTATTGTCATGCACGTATGTAATACTTTGCTGTCGCTCTGTACGAGTTCGTATGCCCGAAAGGGATGATCGAATAAACTCAGGGAAACCTAATCCTCATATTTTGAAATCGTCATTGACCTTAAGGACGGCACATAGTGTACACACATATATTTATACATATCTCGCAGAATTATAATGCATTTCAGCCGCATAACGTAGCTAGGTGAAATCACCACCCTTACGTCGTTCAATAGCGCACTTAAACCTTTAAAATCTCAACTAAGAGGGCATCTTTACTAAAAATTTCCCAACTAATTTCATAAGTTCACTAGTACATATTGTGTAGCATGTACATTCTTTTTGTTAATGCGCGGACTGGAACAATAGGGATGTCTGACTTAACGCTATATTGATCAGCTGCCCTCTATAAATATCTTACATTATTATTCCATCTGAATATCTTAGTTCTGTTTGTATGAACTAATATTGTCTAAAGAAAAAGATTGAAAAGTCTGTATACGCTACATGTTATATAGCGATATATCCCGGTAGTTTAACAGCTATAGAAAATGTTTTATTTTTCTGACATTTTTGTGGAAAACAGCATGTGGGCTTTTTTTGAAAATTTGTTAATTTTGGTGTGAACTTGATACAAATGCTGGTAAAAGAGTTTGTACCATACCTTTATTATAAAATATTATCGCAAATCGAGAGATATTTTGATGTATATAGATATATATCTAGATTAACTAGACTCAAGAAGTTTTGAGTAGTATATATTGCTGACATTTATTTTAACTATGTGGTAGAGGCAGTCCAGAAGTTAAGTATTCTGTTAATGGTACCTTTATGCTCTCTTAACGACGGTAATGACGTGTATTTTGCGACATTCTATAAACAATATGTTGTCAGTAATTGGCTTATCTTTTCTGTGATTCTATAATAGCGCATTAATGTTGGTAAGTTTTTTAAATAGCTAATATGCCTTCAACGTCCTACCCGGTAAGAAGAATCACTTGATCATACAATTCGGATTGGGTGAACTGAACGAATTTATCCATTAGATTTTTGGAGCACGTAGATTTTCCCTCCGGGTAATTGGACAATGGAACAGACTCCACCACCCCGGGGATAGGCGACTGAAATAGAGACCAGGCTTGGCGAGTTCAGAAAGACTGAAAAAAATTACTCAGCATTCTCTGAAACCATATTAAATTTTTCTTATGGAAAAACACATCTATCGTTCAGCAGTAGCGAATAATATTTTAGACTTTCATGATTATCATTTACCCTCGTTCACAGCAACTGATCACTTAAATTCGTTGCTAATTGTTTCCGATTTCTATTAATATTGCATTTTCCCAAATTCTTTGTTTGCATTTACTAAAACTATATGGATTTGGGTAGCGCCACGTGTTTCTCATTGTACAGTAGTTGGTCTGTAAAAGAAATTATCGATCACACAATAAGCATAAGCCGTTAAACTGTTATTGATGGAAAGTGTGTTTAAGCACGTTTGCCGGTAATCCACACTTGTTTACTTTGATAGAAATTATTGTCTCGTTTTTAGCTGCTCGATAACAATTAGATGAGTTATAATGTAATGCCTAAAAATATGACAATATCAATTATTTTACAATTTATCTGTGGATATTCAGTATTCGGATAAGAAATTGCCAAACAACAATAATTCATTACAGGTGAATTACTTAGAAATGTCTTACGGTTAATATTTCCAGCCCCATTCCTTGTAAATAGATGTGAAGACCATTTGTTCTTAGTTGTCCGAATCGCCTGTTAATCTACACACAAATGTAGTCAGCAAATATTTATTCACAATTCGTATACTATTGAAAACCTGTCGAATAGTGGTGAGTATAGGAGTGGGGAGCCATGTTAGTCTAATTGATGATAATTCAAAAGATAAAGGGCAAGACAAGTGCTGGGCAATTACTTTTTGCGATTTATTTCATTCCATTGCGCGCTGCTACCAAAAAAGACACAGTTCTTAGCTCCTCCCTTCAACAAGTAAAATCAATGCACTGTATAAAACGAAGTAATTACCTGTACACGCATGCATAATATAGCGTAAGAATTTGTAATTTCTTTTACTACTATAGGTAAATTATGTACGATTCTGTATCGGTGTTTTAAATCTTAATAATCCTTTAAATCTTTTATCTGTTGTATACATGCATTCTTGTTGAATAAAACGATATTACTATTATGGAACTAATAACCAATTCTGTCAATACGTTGCTATCGTCGCGACGTTTGGAAAGAAAAGGGGATGGGGAAATTAACGCCAATTTCTACGAGAGGCGGCCGTTCGTTCCATGATTCAATAATATTTTTCAGCCCCGATCAACATTCACACCCAATTTTATTATGCCGATCACTGTAACGCGCGATTATAAAACGACGCCTTTTGTAAAGCAGGCTATATCCGGAATACACCGTCTCACCGTCTGGTGTTTATTTATGATCTACTTCGATATTATAATGGAAAATCGTTTACAACATTAGTCACGCCTCACAGATTTAGTCAACTGAAACTTTCTAAACTTGACTTAACAAACTTCAACGCATTCAGAATGCCGCTGTTTGTGTAGTGATGCGGGAGCCTAGAAGCTGTCACATCACCCCTATGTTACAATCCCTTCATTGGTTACCGATAACAACACGTATCCAGGTTAAAGTTTTTGTCTATATGTTTATGCCACTGCGTGGTCTTGCCCCACCTTACATTAATACACTTGTGTCATTTTATCAGCCACGGAGACAGTTAAGGTCAGGAGACAAATTAGTAGCTAGGGTGTCTAATTTGAGATTAGTCATTTCCGATCATAAATGCTTTATAAGCATTGGTCCTAGGTAATGGAACAATCTTCCACTAACGCGGCATGCCTCAAACTCTCTTCCAATTTTAGGCGAAATGTAAAAACTCATCTGTTTACTGGAATTATACAGTAATTTGAGTGCTGTTACCATTATGTATATTCTAGCGTTTATTTTTGCTGTACAGCATAATTGAGATACTTGTTTGATTTTTGTGCTTTATAAATAAATTACCATTACCATTACACTTGAACCGGAAGAAAAACTACGTAACGGCCATGACCTACGTTTGTTTGGAGATCGGGAGATGATTTACAGTAACTCAAGGTGTTAAAGTGGTATAGCTGTGCCGATTAATTGCGATAGGTAAATTTCGCTGCAAAGCACAGGATATAAATAATTATGGCTTTGTCTAAATGTAAAAAGGTAAAGGCGTGGTTTTGGTCCTACTTTATAATTAAATTTCAGTCGCACGTACAACATTGCCCTGTTACATCCCTAAGATATTTTTATAATAAACCATTCCACGACAAATTTCTCTCAACAGTCAAGCACGACAATCATGCTCATTTCCTATTTTGGAAGGCGCGGGAAAAATCCCTGGTTTATGCTGGTTCGAACTCGAAACCTCTCGCATGAAAGGCAGCGCTTCTAACACTACACCACTGGCGCCAGTAGATCTGAATCCGAATCACATGCCGAACGATCGACAATCGTAGACGCTAATAAGTCCGTGATACGATAACGGAAAGTAGTGTTAAACACGATACTATGATTAGATATGTAAATAGAACTTTTAAATCAATAGAATTTCATTTCATTTAACTCTTGTGATTTGCTATGATTTAATTTATATGTACTTTCTATTGTGTTTTTTTTGTGCAATATAATTAGTTTTTGCACGAAATGTATAAAGGCGCTTTAGAATTAATAATAATAGTCCATTTGTTTTGGAGGCGCCAGAATAACTGGTATGTCTCTCAAGCGCCTAGGGCGCCTCCAAAGCAGATGAATTATTATTACTGTTATTTAGAAACAAATTATGTATACTTACGAAATTCACAATCATAGCGTAGTATTCTTGGATGACAGAATCCACCTCGGTCTCGTCCACTCTTGAGCGAACGCTGGGGACATGAAAAGAGCAACGCGGTTTTAATGTAATGGCGATAGGGCCAATGTTCCTAAAGCTACCTACGTCAAATCAATGCTACCGGAACACAGTGCAGTGTCGGGTTGTTACACCCTTGGGCTGGAATCGGGGACTTTCCTTGTTTACGTAATCAATCGAAAGAGATTGTTTTGCTGAAAATAAATGCTTTTGAATCTCTCTATTTGCGGGGTCGGGGTCGGAGGAGCTTTTACAGCGCCGTGAGTCATGAGCTTTTCTCCCTGGCCTGACCTCTCCAGATGGGGACGGCCATCTCTTTGTGTGAGGGCTGATTATATAGTAAGTAACGCGCGCACTTCGTCTATTGGCATTTGACACTAGTGATTTTCATCTCTAGTGCCTGGCTGTCTCCCGAGACTCTATCGTCTGTACTACTGAGATTTCGTGACTAGGAACGAGAGAGTGACGTCGTTTAAAAACACAAAAAACACACACGTAGCAGTTGAGTCCCGTCTTTCGGTAGATTTTCAATATTTAGGTCCACAAACAGCATGAGACAGAATAATTAATCATTAGTCTTACAATTCGCGCATCGCTACGTCCGCGTAGAATTTTGCCTTCATGTTCAAATCCCGTCCGTCTAAAAGACTGGCATCACGCCGCCGGGGGTTATTCAATCCTGGACAAGATGTTTATTTCCTGTTCAATTGTATATTAATTTCACACCATGTTAACACTCTAAATCCTGTATCAAATGGACATTTCTTAAAAATTAATTCTGTCTAAACTATGTAAATCTTTATAAAATAAACTGTACCGGATGCTTTGCATAGAATGAGGTAGAAACAGCAATTTCTACGTAAATAAGACTCGGTGAACTATTTCCTACGCCTAGGTTTTCCTACCCCATGTTTATTACCTTTACGTTGAATTTTTGATTACCATAATTTGCCTTTAGATAAACCATAGCGTGATTGAAGACAATATTGCAAAACAACACATGCTTCGGTGAATCGGATGCATGGCAAATAATTTTAGTAATCTTAAAATACTCTTCAGTCAACGTCTTACTTGATACTTTTGTATGTTTTGGTAATCTGTCGAAATTAGTAGGTGCCATATTTCAACACATAGATTTGTGAATGTTTTGTTGATTTATCGAAATTAGTAAGTACTATATTTGAACACATAGATTTGTTAATGTTTTGGTAACCTGCCGAAATTAGTAGGTACTATATTATGACAGACGTGATTTTTATTCCAATAATGCACATGCAGTTGTAATTAGTCAGGGTGCTCCTTGGCATTGATTTGAATTGTTATTCTACAACTATGTGGTTTCTTAATAGAACTCGTGTCGTTGTCATAAATGTTGTCATAAATGTCCATTAATTCCTTGTGTGCGTTTGGTATATTATACATAATAAAATTTTACTCATTTAACATCCCAAATAAAAGGTCTCTCACGAGAATTGTTCCTACACATATCGAAGGAAGAATAAATAGTTATAAATAGTTATCTGCGACCATGATAGATGCACCATGGTGATACTTATGGTGGTACTTACTTCGCAAGAATGGGGATGAATGACTGGTATAACTCGTGGACCGACGACCCAGCTGGTGTATCACGTGACCGCTCAGTGTTTTTTGAGGTTGCACCAAGTATGGGGTCATATCGTGCATCATGTATCCTTCCTTTAACACGCAAACATCATCTGATACACGAAGTTATCCAACGAAACGTTACAAAACAAAATCTGCCTTAGCTCGGGCAATCATGTGTTACGAATTGTATGCGAAACTGATAAAAAATAAAGCATAATGCTGTCAGGAACGACAAAGTAAATCACGGAGCCATAAAACATGAAAGAAAGTCATATGTTCGTGAAATTTGTATTAGATTTTCAGAGATGCAGTAGCATATCCGTACTTCATAAAAGTCTGCATCCCCGGGCAGGGGGAATACAGGAGAAATCTACTTACGATCGTCAGTCCTGTTCTTGTCGGTTTGTGTCGATGAACGACAAAGACGCCGTCGACCTCATCACTCGTGTACGTCGCCCAGTCTCTCTGATCAACCGTCATTATGTTGCGTTTATGGTATGTAAGATGCAATATAATGGTGAAATACACGATATTTTAAGGGCGTAAATTGCAATTTGTTTTATTTAGACAATCTCTTGAACTTTGCACATATTAACGATGCGATTATACAACGCGAATGCTCTATTAGGATACAGACTCCGCCGTTGCTAACAGTTTTTACATTACTTTATCATAAAATCATGGCAGACAAACTTTGTAAACGTGTTGACGGTCGCTCAAGTCCAAAATGACATCCTGTCGCTTCAGAGTCGCGTTCACGAGTTTCCCGCGAAAATTCATCTTAATTAGGTAATAGTCGGGCATGAAAGGAGACGTGGCGTCTCTCTTGAATCTGTTCACGACTTGAAACTCCAAGCTGTCTGTGGCGTAGAGTAGTAGCTTTGTTAATAACTGATTTAATCACATAGATCATCAGATGAAGCATAGCGTAGCTTGTGATCACTAGAGTTGATGTCGAAAATACTATTTCACACAGGATATTATTTAATGTTTTTATGTTATATACACAGAATAAGTGGGGGTAGCCGGTAGAAAAATGATCGTCATACTTTCATATTACTGGTTCAAAACGCCTACCGACAGGCTAATTATGTCGCACACTCAGCGTAGTGTGTGGTTGATGATTTACAGTGAAAAGACGAGATGGCGGAGCTGTAGAAGCCATAGAGACCATACATACTTCCAACGAGATACAGCCACGTTGGAGGCAAAAACCCCTACATAACCACACCGTATAGGCTACTCAGGTTTAATATGCAGATAGGGTTTAAGGCGCTTTTTTTTCCTGAAAAATGCCGAGTGGGAATGGATCCAGGGTCTTATGGACAAGTCTTACCACAACGCTAACTGCCCCCCAGCTCTCATTGGTGTATTATTCCAGTCCCATGATTTCTGATGGTCACTCGGAGGCATTTTTACCGTGCAACGTATTAACTGATGCGGTAATTAGTGTCTTTAGCTGACTATGCATCTTTGGCCTTATATGGCCCAACAACTCGATTGATCCTCTTAGATAAGACTGGCGTGATTTTGACGAAACCGTTATGAGATTATAAAAGTTATAAGAAATTGATATAAATCAACAAGGGAAAAGTCGTTTATATATGCTTCTGAAAACGTCTTAAGAATCACCAATGTAATATAAAATACACTAATATGTAAATAAAATGCATAAGGAATAGAAATGTAATTGATTTTCTGGGGAGCTTGGGTGCAGTTGACGAGTGGAGAGTAAATGGTAGAAACATTAGATTTGCTGGTGATGTTAGTAACGCTGTCAAATAATAAATATCTTTTGGGACGGGCAAAAACTATGGGACCATGAAAGTAATCTTTCTTTGCTGAATCAATGAGGCGGCGGAGATTGTTGCAGGCGATTTTTATGACTTGTGATCAGTTTCTAGCTGAGATATGCGCCAGCAAATTAAGACATTAGAAGACACTGTACTTAGTACCACGATATTAAGACTATAAAATCTAACAAATAGTTGAAAAAAATAATTTTATGTAATTTCTAAATCTGGGTAAAATTATTATGGTAATAAATGAAAAATGCTCCCTCTCATCGGAGTCGAATCGGTGCGTTGGTCCTAACAACCAATAGCTCTAACGCTTGTGCTACTGACACACGCCGTGCCGCTTTATAGATATGTCAATATCGGAGTCATATACCCATATACGAGTGCCAGCATTTTATTGTTGTTTAGCCCAGTTGTAAATTTGAGGTAGACTGTTTACACTGAGTTTCCAACATTATAAGTAGTGTTTTGGTGGTTATTGAGTGTACCTTTATTAAGCGAAATGCTTCCAAGGCAAAGTCGTTTCCGCATGCCGTCAGAAGTTACGAATAGATGTGTATACGCATCATCGGCGGTGGCATGTCCCAGCGAATGAGTTGCGTTTGTCACAAAGTGTCATCTGCCGTGCTTGAAATCGCTATCAGGCAAGTGGTAGAGCCATAACACGACGTGGTACAGTGGTAGAGAACGCCACAGAGTTACAACCCGTGGACAGGACCGAGGAATCACCCTCTCCGGCGTAAGACACCGACGTCCACTGCTACAACCTTTCACAGAAACCTCAGAGATGCAGGAGTTCGTGTATCCACCCAAAAATCAGCTCATGGCTCCAGGCATCAGGATTGAGGGCTCGCCAACACGCTATTCGCATTGCACTCACTGTCGAAAACATGTCACCTGGACCCAAGCCCAATGGAGTACTGTACTCTTCACAGATCTGTCCAGGTTCTTTCTTGACTTCACTGATGGTCGTGTTCGGGTGTGGAGAAGGCCGAATTTGCGATATCTTGATGCGAAAGTTGTCATGGTCTGGAGTTGACATGTCATGGTCTGGGGTGGCATGACTACCATACGTCGTACTGACCTCCATGCCATTGAAAACTACACGCTAGCTCGTGTCAGATACTAGAATGTAATCCTCGACCTGTTTGCGAGGCCATTGGCTGTCGATATTCATCCAGACTTTGTTCTGTTTGTTGTTGGATGATAATGGCCGTCCTCATCGTGCCATCATTGTGAATGAGTACTGGCCCCCTCGTTCAGCCGATCCCGTGATCCCTTTGAGCATGCCTGGGACATGCTGAAGGCTGCCATATCTGCCCACAATGATCAACCCAGCACGTTGCAACAACTGCGGGAATTCTTAGAATGTTTTTTTTTTCTGACATTTTATGGAAAAACAACATATCGTTAATTTTGGTCGATACACATATTAATTAATGAGTCAGTACCATACATTTTTTTAGAAAATTATCACATATCATTATAACAAGTTTTGAGTGGTATATATTACATACCTGTAGTCAGCGGGTTTTCGGCTATGTATAAATTGACTCCTAACACCTCATGTCCGATATTGAGGACCAGTAGTAAACAAATTCTGAGGTAGTCAGTACTCATTGTGTTGTCTCTGATCTGTGTCGATATTTGCACTGATATATCAAATGAGTGTAAGATAGACCGACAAATATGATGCAATGTAACTGCACATATGCGACAGAATATCTGCACTATGAGTTTACGCACCATACGAAATATATATCATTAAACACATTTGTTACAGCTGCGAGCAATTGCATTACTGCATACACACTCTGTTTCCCAAGAGGCGGAGTTACTCCCGGTATGACGATTCTAAAATTCGGCCAATGGTCTCCGAACTTTGTCAGCGCCTCGAACAATCTTGTCCCTTATCTATGTGCCATAAAAGCGCAAATATTGGTAAATTTTAAGTAATATTTGACTTATTGGAATTTCGGCGGCTGTGATACTAATTTCGTCAGATCGTACATGTTTAACACGCATGCAAACGTCATTGTGTTGTACTGTGTTAATCTCTCATAGCTTAATCTTCATAAATTTCGCTGAATATTTTTTGGAACATTTCCCAATTTTCTGTTGTACATTTTATGACATTTTGAGTATTTAAAAATTGTATTGCGTATCTCTATATTGCGTATACAATCTTAGAATTCTTGTGCGGAGACCAAATCAAGAGTAAATTCAATTGCATGACTCCAAATTTTAGTCGCATGCGTCCAACCATATACGAAACTAGTTAAGAAGTGAGCTGTATTCTTTTCGTTATATTTTATGAAACATTTCAATGATAATATTCGTATTCCTGTGCAGTGGGTGGGGCTAACAGAAAATTTAATCCCTATTGCGTGCCTGACTCGATTTTCCGGTCAGCGGGATGTCATGCATCCCCCAATTAGCGGGCAATATTCTCCTAAATTAACACGTGCTTCTGTGAGACGTGTAACGTGTCCATGGTGCAAAACCAATTAGCTATTATGATTTAATTCTTTTCTTGTCGGATGTTTCATAAAACAATTTATCAGGAACCCAATTATTTCGACTTCTCGGAGGTCGCAGCCGCCCTAAGACTTGCTTCACCTGCGTATGATTCTACACAGAGGGAAAATGCCAGTGTACACATATGTGATCTGCGAAATGAGGGACCGATCGCATGTCACGTTCATACATTTGCTCATACGACGCGTAATCTGCAAGAGCTATCGACCGTTGTTTCAGACACACAGTGGATTTGTGTGGTAAGACGTCTTATCTGATTTTCAGATGCTTTTTTCACAGTGAGATTTAGTTGATATGATACACATATGAATGAAATATTAGCTTGTGTATTGTGAAAAGAAGTGGATGAGTGTAATAAAAAATTCTTTATATTGTTTGTTCGTATACCGAACGAACCACTGCCGAAAATGGATCAGATCGACGTCTGCCAAAGACTATTAGTGCATTTACATTATCCGATTTTTCCGGCTCCCGCTCCCGCTCCCGCTCCCGCCGCCGTCTTTCATGAAAATCGG
>WURV02201306.1:0-11625 GCA_011762755.2 Epimenia babai
GACTTTTCTGCGATGATCCTCAGCAAGTCATTTATCCCCGATTGCTGGAGTAAACCCGTCTCTAAAATGGGTAGATATTCGATATCATCCTTGGCGGGGTGATATGCGAGTATCTAAGGTATTGTATATGCGCTGAATAGCTGCCAAAAATTATTCATTGTAAACCGCATCTGAGAGCTTTTATTGGCTGATACTTGCGCTCTATAAATGTTATACTTTACCTGTTACTCTACACTATCCTTTTCTGTTTCATCATAACTGTTTTTGTTTCACCGTGACAGATATTGCAATTTGATGCGATCACTGATGGCTCGTGACTGTCATTACTTCCTTGTAGCCTTGGAATTTGATGATTCCAACTTTATAGGTACAAGATTTCCGTTCTAATAATAAAAGTTTATGTCAGCTTATATTTTGGTGAATTGTTTTGTTACTGTTATAACAATATTCACAATTCACCTGATCATCATCACTGTAAATGATCGAGGCGATTATGAACCTGATCCAGACTGAATGTGTCATTCATACAATAATCTCAGCATTTTGTCAGTAAATGCGTATTTTACTTCCATAGATTTTCAACTGTACATTCTAACATGTGGAAACTGATTGACGTCTGCAATGTCACTAGCATTTATACCTCTCTTTTTTATACTGATACTTCTTTCTACTGCATTTAAACCTCTCTCTTTTGTAGTGATACTTCTTTATTTTGCATTTATGCCTCTCTCTTTTGTTCTGACACTTCTTTCTTCTGCATCTTTACCTCATTTGTACTGATACTTCTTTTTTCTGCATTTATACATATTTTTTATACCTCTTTCTTCTGTATTTATACATATTTTTTATACTTCTTTCTTCTGCATTTACACATTTTTTAACCTCTTTCTTCTGCATTTATACATATTTTTTATACCTCTTTCTTTTGCATTTATACATATTTTTATACCTCTTTCTTTTGCATTTATACATATTTTTATACCTCTTTCTTTTGCGTTTATACATATTTTTTATACCTCTTTCTTCTGCATTTATACATATTTTTTATACCTCTTTCTTCTGCATTTATACATATTTTTTATACCTCTTTCTTTTGCATTTATACATATTTTTTATACCTCTTTCTTCTGCATTTATACATATTATGTATTGATACTTCCGTTTCTGATGTTTCACACAGATGCGCCTCATTCGCTAAGTCTCCGAGAAATTCAAGACTTTTTTGGTAAGGTATAGCAAACACATATTTACATATATTACTCTATTTCCATGTTACTATTGATTATTCATCTGTGCACCTTGTGCCAAGTCCCGCATAAGGCCACTCTTTGCCTCGTCTCAGAATTTCTATCTATCAGCCTAGCCCGCCCCCTCAATGGTTCTTCTCCATGTGGTCTTGATCTCCAATGCTTCCTCTTTCCCTCAGGGGCCCAGGTCAAGGTTGTCACAAAGCCGTCGTTGGGATCTCTCCTTAGGATGTGTCCCACCCACTTCCCCTTTCTAGCTTCACTGCTCATGCTCTACATTCCTTGCATCGTGTGTATAATTGATCCTACCTAACATGAACTTATAGGTTTGAAATCACATACGTTATCCTTACTTTGTGTTTGATAGAGAAATCCAAACTTTATAAAGTTAGAGAAAATGGATATTCACTCAAGTTACGCAATTTTTCAGATTGCTTTATCAACTTCTATCAACATGCATGGATGGCTATATATAAATTATAATACAATATTATAATATGTATTATAGTATAGTACAATAAACGGTCAATCGAGTCATGTCAGACAAGTTATAAATAACAAATAAATATCGCCGTAAATATTGTTATTACAGTTAATACTGCTGCAACCATAAAGACTGTTATCACAGTGATATGTAACCATGCTGTTACTAATACTGATATCACAGTGATATGTAACAATATTGTTACTGATACTGTTATTACAGAAATATTGCCGGATGATAACAGTTCTCTCACTATTACGTCCCTGAAACACCTAACACGCGAGCCACGGGGAAAAGAGATGAAAGATGCCAGAATTGCCGAGGTTCATGAGACGCTCTACCTGATCAAATATCACGACTAAACCGTTCTCTCAATGTTTATTAACATCTTTTAAATAATTCAAGAAATATTTTATACATCACCGATACATAAATATTAAAAATGGACAATTTTGTGTTATTTTACCGTTTTTAAGAGCCCATGAACAATCCATGAAATATTTTCATCGCATGTCGAGACTGGAGACAATTTTGTTTTGTTTTACTGTTTCATAAGAGCGCCTGAATTATCCAGTAAATATTTTATACATCACATGAATGCAGATATGACGAAAAAACCATTCTGTGTCATCTGACAATTTATTAAATTTATCTTTTGACTAATTCACAATTATTTTCCATATCCGTAGCGAGATATCAAGTGTTAAAATGAATTTTCTGTGTTATATGAACACGTAACATTGTGCGTTATTTGATAATCTAAATTTGTGAAAAATTAGTCTCAAAAGTGGTAAAGGACATTATTAAGTCCACATAGCCACGGTAAATTCGACATAATTTTTTGCTTATATTTTAATTAAAATGGTCACAAATGTTATTTATAGCTTGATAGATTATCCAAAATATAAACTTGAAATTAAACTTAATGTACAAGATATATGGTATATCTTACATGTATATGTAATTTGTTGTAAATCAAATCCAATAAACTCTATTAGGTTGTTTGCGCCATTTCTATTTGTAAAATTTGTATTTTGTATTTGTTGCAAGCGTTAACGCACCAAGGGAGGTAATTCTTACGAACAAACCTGATGGTGGTGGCGTATTGCGCGCTTATCTCCCTTATGCCATCTACCCCCGACGAGTGCCAGCTCCACATTTTTGCATTTTGGATTCCGGCCAATATACCTTAAATGCAAAAATACAGTATTGGGTTTAGTTATTATTATTGAGATCTGATTATAATAGAGGTTCTAAACGCATTAACATTCCAAATATCGTCAAAATTCTCATTTGCGTAAATCAACATAGGTCTTTGGAACATAAGAATTTTTATAAAACTTCAACCGGTGGGTCCTGCAATCGACCGCTCTCCTAAAAACGGGGCTATATTACAGCAGCAATAACTTACAATCGTAGGACAGCGACGAATCGAAATATGTTATAATTACTCCGCCATCTCACGTTTTATGCAACTGATGCAGTTTTAAGACCCATTACAGTTAAATTGGTAGCGAACAGTGTTTCTTAATGAGTATTTCCATATCGCTATCAAAATATCGTGGCAAAAAATTCTAATTACGTATTAATCGAACCTTGCTTCTTGCTTGAAGTGTTCCGTTTATTTGAGCGATGCAGAGCAGCCGCGCGTCCAGCGATACAATTTAAACCGCACACTCCGAAAGCATCATCATTACGTAGCAAATCACGGCTACATGTGTGATTTTTGCATTCTTTACCTGAAAGTATAGGGTGTACCATAAGTGAGCGATATTGTCTATTCAAAAATAATACGATGAAATGGAATTAATAAATTATAGTACGTGGATTGAAGTCTTTAAGTCTGTAACGACTTTTGTTTGAAGTAGGGAAAAAATGCCGTTGAACATAAAAGCCAGCTTCATATCATTTTTGCAATTAATTTCAAACACCACCATTTTACATAATTTTAATCTATCCAGGGCAACGCTTTCAATGCTTAAAATAATTGACGAGGTCTCACGTGCATTTTTGACCGAGAAACGCGCATTGTGTGTGTGTGCGTGCGCGCGCGTGTATGCGTGCGTGTATATGTATGTGCGCGTGTGTGCGTGCGTGTGAAAGAGACAGAGGGGGATGTGATTTCACAGGTGGCGTTGTTGGGTCCGTGTATGGTGCTGCATGTATGATGTAGGATAGTCATCGCAAACGAAATAAAAGACGAAAATCTTTACCTGACAACGTGAAATAAAACGAACAAAAACGATCGAAGCCATTATCACGCTGCACCTACCACATGCTTATAACATCAATAGGCGATATCCATAAAATATGTTGGCTCCAATATACTTCATCACCTATGGTATTATTACTAAAAATGTACTCTCAAGGTACTTCCTGATCTTTAGCAAGAAAATTTTTGTATTATATCTATGCGTCCCTATTATCACCGAGCAAATCATCAAAAGCATTCTTAATCACTTTTGGTGAATGAATTTGAAAACGAATTACGGCAGTATGTTGTTTAAATTTACGACGTGTATAATTTGGAATAGTACACTCGACAATAACATCGGTAATTAAAGGCGCGAAAATTACGACGAGGCCATTTCAGTCTTTTGTCGCATGCGTTTATCTATTTTGAGCTGAACGCCAGCGTGGAAATAGTCAACCCTCAACAGCGTAAGAGGTAACTCAGAAGTGAACTAAAAAAGTCGTAAAAACAAACATTAAATAGTTCGCTCGCCGATCGTGTTATGATACTGGGAAAGTTACCGCCACCTCACCCATATACCTAATGTTCCTAATACAGCGTAATATCATTAACATAATTACAGTAGAAATCACTTACTATTTGGGTTGTGTATATGGGGTGAACACAGTATTAATTATGTTGACCAATTTGCATTCTTTCACTAGTCTGTATGCCTTGTGTATATGAAAGATTTTATAAATTATATAAATCTAATATGACAACCGAAATGATAGGTTTTTGAGTGCTAGGGGTTCCCAATGAGTATTATAAATCGCTCTGATCGAGTTTGACTCAAGAATAGTCAAGTCATTCATCAGTAAAAATTGTAGACGAGCTTCAATCTAGCTGCTCTGTATATTGTACATGTATTTTACAGGTGATAAATATCTAACCATTGATATACTTGTATCCGAAAGCCCGTATTGATATGAGTTCACCGTAGTTTGTCTATAGTGTTTCACCTTTATTCCATATTGTTCGTGGACCTAGCCCTACTGGTTTCATCAATAACAGAAGGAAATTGCACAAAAACCATGCCTCTCGTGGGGCCCGAACCCTCAACCTCCAGAAAACCGGTCTGCTGCTCTCCTAACTGAGCTATAAAGACATACTTTCTCCTGCGCATTTCGTTTTTTGTGCATTTCTCTCCAAAATTAATTTTAGTTTTTGTTTGTATTTTAAAACGTTAGAGCGGCGGCTTTCGAAAAAAGAAGTGGTGGATACATATCCAGAAATATACCAACTGCGTCTTCTGTTACTTCCTTGTGCTAGGTATTTTTTCTCGCATGTTTTGTCCAGGAGTAAGTATAATGTTTGGCAGTGAAATGTATTAATGCCGACATGGGAAAATACATACCGAGAAAGTAAAAATTCGAGTATACAGAGCCGCCTCCTCCAATTACGTGTCAACCGCGATTTGGCAAGCTTCGCTATTGGCTATTAGGTGCGGCAATACTGTATATAAAAGACACGCACAATTTAGACACGGCGACCCACATCCGTGTATGTAAATGGACTGGACATGCAATTTATTACATTAGTTATTGCGCCGACGTCACGGAAGGAGTTTTGTTTTAGATACTGTAACGTAGTACCCTATTCTCAAGACGTCAGAATATTACCTTTATTGACCCAAATCGTATATTAAGCAACACATTTTGAATTATAACATGATATAATACGATGAACAAGCCATGGATGGGTACTAAATGATCAGTAATCAATTGTCAATCTACCATTGCAAATGCAGAATAATTGTTATTCCGAAACAAAAAGTGCACATAAAAAACCCTTAATATAACACCTATTAGCATTACTATTATATTAAGTAACAAACTTAGTTCGAATATTTGTTTCAGTATAGTACTCTCCACCGTCATAATCAGTAATCGTTATGTTTCGTGGCGTTTACATACCTTGCGCTCTGTTGTATCCAAAATCAGTCTCCAAGTATTAATAGCAGCCCACCACGCTTTTGTTTGGCTAATCGCTTCGTCACGTGATACGTATACGATTTTTCCGCGGGAAACAAATATGGCGGCCATTCTATAGGAGTTTCACCAAGAAAAGGCGTTTTTTTGGAGTTGCTAAGTCTCCAGCCCGCATGAACGATTAATTTTAACGACCATTGTTACGAACGGGCATGAACTGTTATAATTATTAACGCAAATGTAATTTATTTATGCATGGCTTTGTAGTGTGTTAATGTCGTCATCGGACCGTCGTCTAACGTCTGGATTATGAATCCACCTGCACGACGTATTGCGTCATTCTCCACATTTTCGAATGTTTAATCAAGCAAAATCTATTATTACGAAATGTAATTTTGAATAACAAACAACCGTTTTTTTCTTGGCCGTTATGAATACGGTTCTGTACGTAGGCAGGCGTTGTCTGCAGGGCAGATGCCAGTCGGTTACGATTTCACACCAGCCTCCCGAACGTTTTGAGAAGAGAAAAGCGTCGGATAATCTATTGTTTAAAGCAATAATTCAGCGCAAAGATGGTAATGAGACGACCGTTGATAATCCGGCGTGAGATGATGGGCGATAGACCAGACGGCGGTAGCCTGTGGGTGCAGACAGCAGTACGAGATTGGTGATCACCCGAGGAGCTCGACCCGCAGCTGACATCCTCATCCAGGGCGAAACCCGGCGTAAAATCTGCACTAATTGGCGTATATCATAACCGCATACGTGTCTGTATCAAATATAACACAATCAATTAGGGTTAGAGGTGAAAGTCATTCATTTCTGGCATGATACGTGAGAAGTTTTGATGAATATAGGGGCGAAACGTGAAACCACACTAACGACATGCGCGCGCTCGGCAAGGTTTGTCTAGTTATGGAGACGACACGAGCCGTGTACACATACTGCCCAGTGCGTATAGAGACCCGCCCCCGGTAAAACCAGAACGAAAATACTGTAGTAATAATATTAGTAGTGTAGTAGAAAATGTTAATTTTACAATTTAACCCATCAATTGTACGCGCTATTGATTACGTGTTAACGTATCTACAAATAGTATTGCGCATCTTTTTTATCAACTAGGGGGCGACAACAGAGACAACATGATAATGCATAACACTAAAACAAGCTAATTACTAGTTTCAGGGTTTTACGGTCAAGTTACATATTAGCCATATGCTCAAGCAGTGTATAAGTCGGGTGTCACTTCTGATATCACGAAAATGGAGAAAAACACCGTCTTATACACCGATTGATTGTATGAATAATCTACTTAAAACCTATGCGAATCATTTATAAATTTTAATACAATATAAAAACATTACAAATTAAACAACATTATTAAACAACATCATTGTAAAGCTAAAACAGAACACACAAAATTATATTATATATTCAGTTATTAACATTGAAATGAATCATTGTGCGTCATCAACGCACTCACGGTAAAAGTACGGCTGACCTAACCGAGCTGCAAGATATCGCAAACACATTTTATTCATTCTTAAATACAAGGTTGTTCCTATAATATGAGATTCCTTCAATTTCTCACTGTAAATTTTTTCATTAAACCGCATATAATTAACACATGTGCTTGCATATAATTAACACATGTGCTTGTTGTATTTCTAATTGTTAATGAAAATCCGCAAATGTCTGATATCTGTTGATGCTGATGTTGATTTTTTTATATTTTTACTAATATTTCTTTGACCAGAGAAATTCATAAACCTATACTCACCAACACAATCGCAGTCACTTGGATGAAGCCATTGGCAAGACATCTGAAGACTGTAGTAACACACCCCTTAAAGCCTAGATCAAAAATGAATTAAATTGAAAAATTATGTTTAAGTTTTAATAAAATTTTCCCGCTCGTTTCGTTGTCTGTTTTTGCGATGTATGTTTGACCTCATTGTTTTTCCGTACGTCGCCATAAAAATATGAGGATTATAAATTATTGGCACAATGTCCGTATTACAAATTAGTTAACGAGAAATGATTGACTGATGTCGAGGTCAACTGGTGACCTGTAGCGGCAAGGCATGGTCCGGACGTCAAGGGAGGGCACTCCAGTCGGACAAGCGAGTGCTCGAACATGTCTCCTAACCGTCTGTCCCGGTCAACTGAACAAAAACTCACCTATCGGAGCTGAATGAGTCAATGAAAGGAAATACACTGTATGTTTCTTCATGTTCTTATGGTGGAATAATTTTTGAATAAAAAGTGCAGGATTAAACTAGATGAATATGACAATCACCGAACGTTTTTTCTTCAAATTTACTCTCAAAATAAAAAAAATAATTAATAAAATAATCTAGTTGATTGCATGTTGAAAAAGAATCATTAAAATATCACAATGGTGTTTATAACTCAGTTGAAGCTCTTCCGACATTTTCCTTCCATTACGCGACTATTTTACGGAGGTAATTTCCCTTTTAACGTCGCTGTTAATTTCCCTCCCTTTATAAAATCATAATAGACATAGTTTACACATACGAGACTGGATAGATATCCATTTCCTAGGAATAAACCAAAAGCAGCGCAAAGTCCGTTGAGTTATCATGAACCTAAAACTAAAACAATTTTCTAGATATATACAAAAAATATTACGAAAAATTTATAAATTATCTTAAGAAATGTGGAGAGAATTTTGATTAGATCATCGGCTAGCCATGCCCGCATTTTGGAATAATTTATTACATGGACTTATAATACTGTGAAATACATTAGTCTTAGTGCAATAAAAGTCACCGCAGACTGTTCTTATTACGCCTTGTATATGTTATGTCTAACGATAAAAATTTTTAAAAAATGCACAAAATACACTCAGTAGCTTATTTCCTGAGGTCTTTGCGGAGAAAATTTGGGCCAAGAAAAGCGCAATTTTTCTTGGGCTTTTCTCTTAATTAATGTCGAGGTATGAGAGAAAGTAGTGAGATAAAGTTGATTTACCCGTTTCGTCGATCGTTTCCATAACTCGTGAATCATACGCGTTGCACAATACAGTTACTCCTTGTAGTTTCCGGCGGAGCGCCTGTATAAGTGCGGCGAGTTGAAAGCACCTCGGGCCCAGCTGCATAGAGTTATTAGTGTAATTTTATAGCCATGTAATCGCCATATACCGTAACCGCGGGGTCTTCGCGGGTCTAATCTCTTTGCCATCGCCTTTCCCCTCTCACTGACTATTAAGATATGATCAAATGTCCACGCGAAGCGTAAGGATTACAGGTATACGCGACAAACGATTGACGGCCTAATTAATCTATGTCCAGATTCGCCCTGACAAAAGGACACCGAGTGAATACCTGCTTAAGCAGTTTAGTTATACGTACGCGCATGTTATAAGACCCCAAGCAGACGCGTTTTATTTGTTTTTGGGGTAATCGGGGTTGTCCTGTAGCATATGAGGGTCGAGAATCACATTTCATTTGATGAACTGAGTAACCAAATCAAGTTGGAAAGAAATGCACACAAAAATTCTATACCTCTGATGGTATTCTATACCTCTATACCTCTATAACTCCGATGAGAGGTATATAATTTCTCTGTGCATTTCTTTCCAACCATTCAGAGAACCACATTGGCTATCCCCTTTAACATCATCGTAACCACATCAAGTATATTTGATTAAAGACTTCGTGAGTAAAAATCTATGAGTAGAGATGTCAATTATGAGAAATTGTCCAGCGAATATAGTTCAGACAAAAAACTTTAGTACAATGAGAAAAACATACTCTAGGGGGGTGGTGTGAGCGTGGGTACAGCAGGTTGCCTATGGTTGTAATCTAGACAAACCATGGTTTAGGCCTGTGCGATGCCACTTTCCAATAGCCATTGCCTCTTTTATTCTTTATTGTATAAGATTCAGATATAGATAACGCAAGACTAGGATAAAATTGGAAGAAAAACAGTCTACAATCAAGAAATATAAGACTAAACGTTTGACTTGTCGTTGTAATCGCCATTGACAAACATCACACGCTAATAATCCACGGTGATCGTTTCGTATCTCTGGGTAATACAGACACGATGATTTAAAGACAAATCACGCTCCGTGTGTGACAAAACACCAGGCATGCGCAAGACTAATGACCCCTTAAATATCATAATTAAAAAGTTAACCTTTCGTGTTTTTTGTTAACGGCTTGGCGATTTTAATTCGCTGCGTGGTGCAGTTTGCTTGGTTGAAAGCCGTCCGCGCGTGACGTGAGGCTATTATGGGCGCTAATGCCGCCCCACCCCTCTACGCCTATATGTCACACCGCTTACGAGTAACTAATACGACAGTGTCAACGTATAACCTGCCTTGGCTCATCATCTTCCCGCCATATAGCTCCCGACCTACGCGCGAAGATAGTCACGTCGACATAAAGGGAGATTTGGATAGCCTGGGGCACGGACGATTGCGCGGTCCCGACCCACAGCCTCGTGTCGTTCTTAATGCCACTCGCTCATTGTTGCGGAGAAAAGAAAACAAGTTTCTCTGTCCAAGCACTTAATCGGATATTAACTTACTATGATGCCATCGAGAGGACAGTAAGTCAAGCGAGCACAAACAAAGATGGCGCTTTTATAGGGTTTTTATGTCATAAGTGCCAGATTGAAGCCAGAGAGTAAATTTTTGTTGCATTTTGAATACGATCGATTAGATTGTTGATTCAGCATGGTGTAAGATGAAGACACCCGCATACCTGGCGAGTCAGGGAATCCCCCACCGAGACTGAACAATCCACGCCCGCACACTGGCGGACACTCCCACTTTTACGAGACTCATATTCTAGTTTAATTACTCACTAAGTTAATCGGAACAAAAACAAAAAGTAAATCTAAATATTTTATAGCGCACTAGACACGGCCAAACAAAACGATTGTCCGCGTCGCTGTACTGAAACCACTTCAACGTTGTCTGCGTGAAAACACGCGATGTAGCATGATGAATATCGAAAGGCTCGAAATCACTAGGTTTCAACTTAATGAAGACTTGATAGGTTAACTTTATTATGGCGGGACTCTCCATTATTCCTTATCCGACTTGAAACTCATTGGCTCATTATGTCATATCTAACGAATTTGAACAAAATAATACGAAAATCTGGAAATGTGAGTGTAGGTAATATCAGTCGATGTATATTCGTACTCCCCATGGGCACCTCCCATTAGGTCCAATCCCGTTAGGTCCACTGATATTGTGACGCCTTCGTTTTATCGCAGCAGGCCGAATAGATGTTTTTGCTATCTTCACCATGAAATCCATTAAGGTTCCGTTTTGTCTCATTAGGTCCACTGCGGTACATGAAAGGATTAATGTTTATGTAACATACCTATTGTGTGCGAACACTGAACGCTCAGCTGTAGGTATACGTCTAAGATTTCAAGCTTACTGTACTGATGCAGGGTAAATAGGTATAGATCAGTGTTATGATGCGTTTGCATCTCATAAGGAACGATAATTTTATATGTCAGTATAATTTGGCTCGCTTCACTTTCAACATTTTCAAAGTAATAGATAAATGTGTGTAAACGATCGATATATTCGCAAATGCTGCCGTGTAGTCAATAATAGTGTTAGTATATTGTCGTCATTGCTTATGTCATTAGTTTTTTATGTAGTACATAATATTCGAGTCATTTGTTGGTATTCGAATGTTGTTATTTGGTTTTATGACCTAATAAAGAAAGAAAGAAAGA
>WURV02201317.1:0-11625 GCA_011762755.2 Epimenia babai
CACGGACCCTCACAGATCACTAAACACATTGAGTATGTTGCACGGACCCTCACAGATCACTAAACACATTGAGTATGTTGCTCGGAACCTCTCAGATCACTAAACACATTGAGTATGTTGCACGGACCCTCACAGATCACTAAACACATTGAGTATGTTGCACGGACCCTCACAGATCACTAAACACATTGAGTATGCTGCTCGGAACCTCTCAGATGACTAAATACATTGGAAACTAACTCATATTAGATAGGGCAATTCCCCAAAACTGACGATCTGTGTCCATGACATCAATACTGGGGAATGTTACGAGCATGTTTTTACTGATGTGTAGATCCATCTACGCATTCCTGATAGTGCGAATTATAAATGTAGATATGAAGAAGTCATGCTCGCACCAAAACCACTGCAATCCGTCTATACCGGACATTATCCAATAATGGAGATAATGTATATACTAAAACAGGAAAAAGCGCAAAATCCCCACTATGTCCTTACTCGACGTTATCCAATATCCCCCGTCTGTCGCTAGGCTACATCGAGTCACAGTACATTCCATCAGTCAAGCTCTTAACGAACTCGTCTATGTGATTGTTTTTTATCGTTAATTTTATATATAGTCAGAATATACGTAAATAAACGCGACCATAGTAGTTATTGGATTTGGCGTGGTATTTAGACTGCGGTTTCATTGCGTGTATCCGTCATCATTCGTACAAATATAACCCAGTCGCTCGGTAACAAATCCATTCCTCGCCTATTGATTTTTTGTACTTATGCCATTAGCTACGTTCGGCCGAGGGACGTGTTGTCCCACTAATACGAGTAACTCATTCATGAAACGACTCAATAAATGCGCTTTCTCTACTTATTATTGACATCATTCCTATATCCGTATTCATCGGTGTATGACTCTATCGGTATTTTACTCCAATAATGGTGCTCATTTGACCAGGGATGAATCCGTTATGCGGGTCTCTCGCGGCTTGTTCGTATTAATGGCGTGTTTCTATTAATAGCGCTGTTGCGAGAAAAAATGACTGGAATATTCCGGTTTAAATTCGCGTTCCAGCGAGTGTACTAGCTTTTTGATTGGGCAAAAACAGCTATAACACCTTTGTACTCTGAGCTTTTGATTGGGCAAAAAAAGCTATAACACCTTTGTACTCTGAGCTTTTGATTGGGCAAAAACAGCTATAACACCTTTGTACTCTGAGCTTTTGATTGGGCAAAAACAGCTATAACACCTTGGTACTCATAACTAGCTGGGTGTTACTCAGCAATGAGGGATTCGCCGGCGTTTTCTGTCTACCTGCGAAAATTCAATCACATGATCACCAACTCGCGGTTTTGCAGTAACGCGTAAAAGATGGCGTCATCATTGTTGTGTGGCTTGTATCAGCGAGAGTCAAACCACATTCTGGGTCTGCTAGTCTATACATAGTGTTTATCGAATAGTTTCCTTATGATAGTCTTTCGTAGGTCTGAATCTCTGCTAGTCTTTCGTAGGTCTGAATCTCTGCTAGTCTTTCGTAGGTCTGAATCTCTGCTAGTCTTTCGTAGATCTAAATCTCTACTAGTCTTGCGTAGATCTAAATCTCTGCTAGTCTTTCGTAAGTCTGAATCTCTACTAGTCTTTCGTAGATCTAAATCTCTGCTAGTCTTTCGTAAGTCTGAATCTCTGCTAGTCTTTCGTAGATCTAAATCTCTGCTAGCTCCTCTCGTTTTGTAATCATAGCCATCACAGATTCAGCAGCGTGTGCGACATTGATAGGCATATCGACTGGTACTGGTTGAACCGGTTAAGTAAATGGTTGAAATGTCTGCATACTTAGTAGGTGGCTGCATAGCGATTTCCTCATATTAATGTATGAGTTTCACCATATATTCCATAACAACATAACTAGAGTGTATGGGAGCGGGGGCAGTATAGAAGGGGCATTGGTATAGAGTGTAAGGGGGTGGAGGCAGTCTAGAAGGGGCATTTGTGAGAAAGTAAAGGAGGCGCGTAGGTTTACAACTATCTGATTGCTACATGCTTGCCGAGTCCTTGCTGAGCAATAAGTTGACGTGTGATAACGATTACCGGTATTTTTGCTGATACACGTATGCTTCCAATCAGTGTAAGTAGGGTGACATTCCCATAAAATTGCCTTAAGGAAATATTTTGGCTAGTCTCTTCCTCCAATTCTTTGTGCCCCATTGAAACAACCCATGACCATTGCGATCACTTCATGAAAGTCCCTCCCATAAACATTGTAACACCATTATAGTTGAATGGAAGATTTTTGTCATAATTTTGTGTCATTTCATCTATCTCATGTAATAGTCATAGACATTTTAATACCAGGAGGCCCTCAAGAAACTGCAAAAGATGCTGTGTGACAAGTGGGACTTCATTCACATGCAAGCTGTGGAACAAGTCAGGTACAGTAAATCCATCTTTCAGTGTATTTTGTAATGCCTATACGTACAAATATCACCCTATATATTTTCTTTCCCCTGCTACAATACAAGATACAGACATGTTAATAAACTAATCACGGATGTCCATGATAGTATGCTCATACTGGTTGTTTGTTAATCTTGTTAATTGTTAATTGGTAAAACATATTATTATGGCGGTCGTATTATAGCGCTGAGTTAACTATGGGGATGCTCCATCCAGGCTGCCAGCAATTCAGTGATTATATAGTGCAAATCATCATTATTTCTGGTCCTAATGAGTGTTTTATTTGACATAAGGATTATTCTGGCTGTGTATCCGTGCAATAGTCTTTGACATAAACACCTTATATTATAGAATACATCTATTAAAAGTGGAAATATTGATATAATAGAAATACAGTTTTCCTAACCGAAATAGTGTGAATTGTAATGCTTTACAGTTTTAAGACCAAGCAGTATGTTGCACTACAAATTAGCATTGTATTCTTAATATTGTCATCCCTCATGGAAGGACTTTTTATGAGAGTAGCACATCAATACAATCACTGAGATAGTGGGCTATTATCAGTGAGACAGAATATTTTACTATGTGTATGTCGAAATAAGATGCAAAAAGCGCTTTGTCTGATGATGAAAAAACAGTTTTTTCAATATGACGTGGCTGTTAATAAAGAGAGATACAAGGGTACTCCATGTTTGATGCTTCTGGTAAGTGTGATAATGTTGTGTATTGCGATATTTGGTTATAATTCTTGTGACAACTTTATTGGTAGAGACGCGTATATACTTTAATAAAACACTCATAGAAGTGTCAGAGGTGTTGTATCTCTCTCTGTCGTCACCCGACTCTCATAGTATCGCGGAAGCGTCTCAGTTTTCAGGTATTCCTACGGTATTTCGTTGTAGGCTCGCCAAAGCCAGGAAGAAAGGCGACAAGATTATCCTGGACTGTCAGGAGAAGTGTTACTGGCGCATGCACAGGCCTCCAGTAAGAGCACTAGATCGCAGGACTTGGCTACCTTACTAAATTACACAAACGCACTACGCAGCATAATGAACAAAAACATTATTAAAACAAAATTGTCTAAACTGGTCGATCCATTAGTGGTGCTCGGAGGGAAAAATATACAGCTCTAGCGTTTGAGCATATTTATTTTGCGACTTGTAATGCTGGCTGTTCCATTGAAACAAACAGTTAACGCTTTTGTTACTTAAATTCACTCGGCTTAAATCTCTATAATGCATCAGGCTATTTCATTGGGAACTTGAGGAAGTCGCAAAAATTTTAGTCGCTTTACCGAAACAGCAATAGCCGTTGGGCAGGGTGGGCATGTTGTATGTAGAGGGTAGATGCTCCATTAAGAGCCTTCTGTAGCGATAATAAACAACTATCTGTTGACGGATTAGGGGTGCACGAATCTGCGAAGCTGATATCTAGTTTACAACATTGACGTAATCAATTCATGCTGTCATGGAAAGCCCATCGCGATAATGTAAAAACTATCGGGTATCTCGTTTTAATTACTGAGCTCTGTCCCGCGTAGCATTTTATTACAGAAAGATTCTGCGATCAGCGGAAAAGTAGTCATTCGCGTGAGCATTGTGTCATTCGGTTATGTCTTCGAGTCACCCATTATACAATGAATCGTAACAATACCTCAGATTTCACGTGGCTATCGCGTGGGAAAAAATCGCGCGAATTCATTCGAAGGTTATTTTCACGGGATTTCCATTCCGTTCGTTGTCAAATAAATACGACGCGAATGTTTCGATTCTAATTCACCACTGTGACTGTTCGTAATATCTCAAATTTTACTAATATCAAAGGATAGAAAAAATCCTGAAATTACCTGTTTGGGAAAGTTTCGAGCGTATCGAGAAGGAACAATAACGATTATGGTAGCGATTTTTATTTCCCTAGCACTCATCTAAATGGCAGAATAGAAAAGTTTATGTAGATATTTTTTATTAATCTTGAAACATTGATGTTTATGAATGTGAAGCTGTTAGTCGATTGGTAGGAGCACTGGACTCGTAATTGGAAGGTCGCGGGCTCAAAAACCCCCCCACTGGTCGACTTTTCTGCAATGATCTCCAGCATACATTTAACCCCAATTGCTGGAGTAAACCTGTCTCCAAAATGATTGACACCGTAAACATTCATTGTAAACCGCATCTGAGAGCTTAGGCTGATACTTGCGGTCTATAAATGTTATACTTTAACTTTTAATGGGCAGAAACATAGCGTCTATTTTTTTTATTTTAGAAAACCCCTATACCTTTATACAGATGCAATTTCCATCCTCGACAGCATGATATGTTGAATTGCTGTCAAGGTATCACTCCAAGATTATAAAACAAATTATTTTTTTCACTTACTTGATTGCATGATGTAGGAAATGGATAATGGATTAGACATTCGCTCTCAGACATTGTGGAGAAACTGAATGACTATAGCATGTGGCTACACCGTTGATTTCTGTCAAGTCTCTCCATTAACTCAATTGCAAGATGGTTTATATATGTATGGGATTTGCATTTTGCAATGGTTCTGGATACCGAGATTACTTTCGTACAGAACGGTGAACCGTGCTTGGGTTGAATGCCAATTTTATAGTATTTTTAGCTCACCTGAGCTTACGCTCAGTGAGCTTTTCTGATAAGAGTTGCCCGTCGTCCGTCCATCCATCCCATGTTAGCATTTTCTTAAAAAAATCTTCTCAAGAACCATTTATTGCAGAGATCTGCCATTTAGGACATATTTTCCTAGTGTTGGTCGCTCCTAGCTTTATTCACGGTATCGTCATCAAAGCAAGGGGAGGTAACTTTGGCCAATGTTCATATTTTTTCTTGAATAAATCTTCTCCAGAACCATTTATCGCAGATGTCTGCTACTTGGTGGTCTCTTTTAGATTTAGTCATGGTATCGTCATCGCAGCGTCATCGCAGATAGGGAAAGTAATTTCTGCCAATGTTCTGTCCTCTTAGTTTGTCTTTTTCTGTTTTTTCAGGTTAGCGTCTTGAGGCCTCTCTGGCCTCTTCCTAAGGTAAAGGTTATGTGCTGAGGCTAAAATCATGGGCTGACTGCAGCCTGGTTCATTAAAAAGTATAGCCTGCAATATTTTTATCTCAGGTTCATCTATGACATTAAAAGATCACCTAACAATCAATTATCAGTATACATATGCAGATCACCTTTCACTAAAAATGTCCATGAAATTGCAAATATCCACCATTTAACTGTGCCCTCCACGCACAATGTCAACTAGTACCAAAAATATCCAGCCTTCAGATTATTCCCAAGAAAATTCCGACGCACTGGCGCATCTCCACTTTTGCGACAGCTTTACTAGTTCTAAGTTGAGGTACGCGGTGGTTTTGAAATCATGACCCTGGCTCATAGAGATGTCGACATAACTGTTTACCTTAATGTACAACTCATCACTGTCACTGTTGAAACATCCACACGTGACACACGCAGCTCCAACAATGATACCAACACCCTCGAACCACCAAAACCAAAAATATGTAAAGATGTCGCGTCCCGACCCTGGTTTGTCATATAGACAACAACTTAGAACCGTAGAACTCTTGAATACACTCGCGATCATATAAAACGCACCAACGAATCAACGAAATTTAAAAGCCAACCTCAAACTGTCCTGTTCAACCAATACAGGTCAAGATACATATTACTTGGCAACTAGCCTCAATAACAATAATTTACAATGACACTTTATCGCTTGCAATTTATTTGATATGCAGCATTAATGCTTATTTCGATATTCACATGGCAGAACGACTCGTGTTAGAATAGATATTTGTCAATTTAATTAGATCTCAATGATGTTATTAATAATATGGATTGCAATGCAATCATTCACTTCTCCCCTTTCCATTAACCCATCTGCTACCCATCTGGACACCTCTGACCTCGTTTTACGATGATACAGCTGATGCTGACGAACGTCCCGACGTGAATCATGCAAAAAATTATCAAGCACATTTTCTACATAATTTAACTTAGCTATATACTTGATATAAATAATTAATTTCTATTACATTCCGCAAATACATTTTAGTACAATTTTAACATAAATTTGATCGTCTATCTCGGAAGTTTTACAGTAGTTGGGAAGTAGGGAGGTGACCTATATTGAACACCGCCAAAATGACTCCGTGGGAAGATTTGTAACATCTCTAATAATGTCCACAATAACATTCCATATTTATATTGTTTGTGTACTTCAAGTCATATTTTTTAAGCATGCAGTGATGTTGCTACTAACCATATGAGAATTTCCTTCTTAAAGCAAGTGAATTCTTTAAAAAAATTTGCGTCATTCTGTATTATTTATATAGTATGAGTAGATGTATTAGTCTTGTATAGTGAGAAAAATGCAAGGGTGACAACCTTTCGAGGAAAATTGAATTTATTCATAGAAAACCTTTCGCATAATAATATGCTCCTTCAGGCTTATTAAAAGAAATTTTCCAACATGTAAAATGTTAAAGATATAAATCTGAATGGTCAGACAAGAGTGAGTGAAATTGAATTGTTGAGATAACATGAAGAGATAATAATATATACAACAATATTGTTATAAATTCGCTAGACATGACATGTTTTTATATTATTATACTGTAGCTTCTATATTTCCTATTCATGTCCTTTCCTATCATTTTCTCTATAGCATACTATAATGTGTATACAATGCCTACAATTCTATGATAATGAAGATTATTTCTTCGTGTTATCTCAACAATTCAGTGTTACTCAGTCCTGTCTAAACATTTAGTATATATTTCCTCTATTTCCTATGTTGGTCGATTTCAACCTGTAAGTCTGATGAAGTATATTACATTTATGCGAAAGCTCATTTTATGTACTAATTCAGTTCATCTCAATAGTGCGACTGTAACATTTTTTCTAAATTAATGAAGTTTTACTCCCTCAGATAGGTTCAAGGTAATTTTCTTAATGTTTGTAAATTGCATAACTCTATGATAAGAATAGGTGCCCACTGCCCAAGGTCACTTGCGCTTCTTAGCTCTCTGGTGCAATGTCTAGATATGTCTATGGTATTAAAAAGAACGTATTCCTGGGAGCCATTTATTATTTATGGTGAATGATGTAAAAGATAACTCATCAAGCTAAGTACCTAAGTCGTATTACTGGATATCTCTTTCCTAACTTAACATCTTGTCGGGAGATACGTGTCCATTGACATGTATCCATTACCAATATAGGGCATGACACGAGTTTGCACTCGCTGATGCTAAATAGCTAATGACTATAGAGAGGATGTCACTGTGGGCTAATGTGGTATCAGCAATGTGGTGTAGGCAGAGTAGTGTGGGCAATATGGTGTGGGTGATGTAGTGTCAGCAATGTGGTGTAAGTAGTGTCACCAAATTGGCATTGGTGGTCGGGCATTTCCCAATATTTACCTTGATATTTGATTGATAAATGGCTACGTTTTATTTTGAAAATTTGCTGGCACTCGCGGCATGTTATTTAATAAACACTTTAATTACACAAATAAAATTTGGCGAAAAAATCTGGTCGTTTGTTGTAGGCTTCGAAGTTTTATTTGTTTCACAAATTTATTGCATCCCGAAAAATATGGGGAAAATAACGGAAATTTTTTTAGTCAACACTGCAATATACCTTAGCTCGTGTGCAGCGATATATCTATGTTCCGTGTTTCAGCCAACCCACGTGAATTGCTTAGACGAGTCTCCCAAAAGAAACTTCAAGCCAAGTCAGATGTTGGCACGTAGACGCAAGAATGTTGACTTATGCAAGCGAGAGGTATACCGTTTAGCATCCTATTCTAAGACTACCTCCTCTACTATACGCAGTAGTGTGACGATGATGTTTTATTTATCTGGTAATACATGCTGTGTCTGTGTGTGACTACACAACCAATATTCAGCATCACTCCAATCTAGGTCAGGCGTCACCGCAGTTACCATCATCGTACCGTAGCAGTGACATTTAATCCATCATATGACCACTCTATCTTGTTAACACAGGCCAGCGATACACCCTTTGGTAAAAGACATTCATTAGACACTTCCTTCCTTAAGTAAGGTTCCTTAAATCAATTATAGTGCAGAATTAATCCATAACTAAGTCTTTTGCAACGTCGACATTTCTAATTATGTCCGTGTTACCACACTCATTGGTTTTGTCTTTTATACGTCACATTCTACAGCTATTGCGTTAAGTACGGCAATTCTTCATTCCGTCGCATTTAAATGACTGCCCTTAAGCGTCCGTGGCAGGCAGAAATCCGAGTAAACATGCAGACAGACGAAATCAATATGGTCTATCCACGTACTCAACAAGTATTCCTTATGCCACAGCGTCGCAGTGCATGTGTATACTTAGTTTGGTCCAATTAAGTCACCCTGTGCCATCCGGTACAGTGCGAATTTATAGATAAATTATTATTTTTACTATTGCGGTTTTATAGCTGAGTCTATAAACGATAAAGAAATGTTGTGTATAACTACAATGAAATCAATCATCAATGTTATTTCAATCATTTTTTGGCATGCCTCTTTAAGTATTTGTGCACTAATATATTTTACAAATCAGACCTAGAATCATAGAATCAAAATTTAATAGTGTCATTACACAAGAGATATTAGTCGCAGCGATGACCGAGGTGTGTATGAAATTATCGATTGATGGTCCATTCTTAATTATCAGCCACCAGATCCAGGGTCAGGCCTTTTTCAGACAAAAAACATTTTTACATCTTAATATTATTGTAAAAATATCTTTCACGTTAATATATACCTCACACAGTACATGCAGGTTCTAAGTATTTATGATTTTATATATATATATTTATGATTTTTGTGTTTTTATTGGAAGAGTTTTATTTATCGAGTATTTATTGGGGGTGTGTCTTGCCTTTATGATATAGGTAGCATACTACAAGAGAGCCATTGACAGACCAAGGTTGCAGCCAGCAAAGGCTGTAGAAAGGTAAGATATTAAAAGGGGTTTAAGGGAATCTTGAAATAACAGATTTATGTTTAATCTTCATAATTTTTACCTAGCTAATAATTCAACTAAATTTGCAATTCGAAAGGTAAAAAAATGTGTTATATTTATGAAGATGGTCTTTTAGATTAAACTAAAATGGAGGAAAATGAAAACTGGCTGATATTCTAAATATTAAATTATGTAATAATAAATTATTAATTCAGATAGGTTCTCAGTCTGACCTTTGATCCATCCATGTGATTTTTCTCTGAAGAATTTCTCTAAAACATTGATGTCTGAGCTGTGCCACTTGGCAGAAAATTTTTTTTGTCATATATTAAATTATATAGTATCTTACAAGAGACGATTTGTCTGCTGGTTAATTTTCAAGCATTTTCCGTGTATGCAGCCACATCAACCGCTGTGAGCTATATTCCGAACATGACCCACTCCTCACTCCGGTGGTACCGCCGTCACCGTGGATCTCGGATGACACCCAGTATTGGGAGCTTAATAGCAACACGTATGTTTTCACTGGTCAATGTTGACCACATCGATGGTGTTATGTACTATCAGCGAGAGTGTCATGGCTATTGATATAGAGGTCTGGGGTGCCGTGTTTGCCATCCTGTATATACTAGAGGTCACAAAGGTCATACATTTTTGACTGAGCGATATAAAGAGGACATGCATCATTGAGGCTCGCCGCTGCTTTCTGATGTCACCAAAAGATAAGTTCGTCGTACTTTATGTCTGATAGTCTCGGGGCCTTACTGTACGTGGTGTGTGAAAGCAGACGGTGGTTATTGAGTGGTACGAATTGCCAGATAACATTCATGATTGAATTCTATGGTCATACTTAGGTTACAAAAATACTTTGAAAGGAGAAAAACATGCCAATGATGCATATAAAGTTTTGGAAAACCGTCCCCGTGGTTACATGCGTGTTTTATGTTAGGTTAGCATGATTGTGGTTCATAGTTCAATGTTCTATATTCTACCAGATTAGGGCATGGGCTCAGAACCTTGATTATATTGATTTCAAGTTCATTACTTCAATACTATTGATTGTGTTATGACTGGCCGTCTACGGTTTGACTAAGTCGTATGCGTGCTCTGGCTTCAGTTCGACCCACCCGACGGAATCGCGCGTGAAGTTGTGGGCGTTCGACATCAACGAATTGCTCAAGGATCCACTCGGACATAAGGAGTTCGAGCAGTTCCTCCAGAAGGAGTACAGTCAGGAGAACATCCGTTTCTGGCGGGCATGCGAGGAACTGAAGTACTGTCGGCAATCAGTCGTAGCCGAGAAAGTCACTCACATCCACCAGTTAGTATCTAGTATTTATTTACTTGGTCATTAGTTAGTTTGTTAGTTGGCCAGTTACTACTGGACTGGATTTGTAGGTTTGTTAGTTAGTCATTTGCGCTTGCACCATGTCATGTACACACATCATTTGATGGAGATGAATCCACATTAATACCAACTCCAGTAATATGGAACTCAGGACTTAGGAACGTCAACCAGATGATCACATGTTTTTGCATTTGGCATTATATGGTATAGATATATGGTATTATCCTAACAGATTTTGCACCCTATACTTCATTTTAACAGATTTCACACCCCTTGGTTTATTTTAACAGATTTTGCACCCTACGGTTTATCAGCTCACCTGAGCTTATGCTTGTTGAGATTTTCTGATCGGAGTACGTCCGTCGTCGGATAATATTATTTTGCATCTATGGTTCATCTTAGTTCATTTTGCACCCTATGGTTCATTCAAGCAGATTTTGATCGAAACATCGTAGCGATTTTGCACCCTGTGTATTTTGTTTAGCTGATTTGGCACCCTTGTCCTTCATGTATCTAATTTTGCACCATGTGCTAAACTTGCACCATGTGCTTCCTTTAGCTGATTTGGCACCCTGTCCTTCGTTTAACTAATTTTGCACCATATGTTAAACTTGCACCATGTGCTTCCTTTAGCTGAGCTTGCATCCTGTGCTTCATTTATCTAATTTTGCACTACGTGTTAAACTTGCACCATATGCTTCCATAAGCTGATTTTGCACCCTGTGCTCCATTTAGCTGATTTTTTTATATTTCAAGTGACGAGACATGAAACATAGGCATTAGTTTTTCCTAGATAATTGGCTTGATTTACTGGGAA
>WURV02201328.1:0-11625 GCA_011762755.2 Epimenia babai
GCCGCCAGCAGGGCTACCTGCGCCTGGCGGGGCTGCCACAGAACGACCCCAGCCGGCGGCAGTATCAGCTGTGGATCTTTGACGCCGAGCGTCAGGCGGCCCACCCTGTGGATGGTGGGGTCTTCGACGTCGCGCAGGGTGAGGTGTTGGTGCCCATCGACGCACGGGTCCCGGTCCGCAAAGCCACGCTGTTTGCGATCACGGTCGAGGCACCCGGAGGGGTGGTGGTTTCGGCCCGCGAGCACATCGTCGCGACCGCGGGAGGCTGAGGCTTCCAGCCCGCGGCCGCCGCGCTGGCAAGGTTCAGGGTGTGGTGTCGGAACCCGGCAGCCGCCGCCGCAGACGACGGAGCAGCGCGGGGCGCTGGGAGCTCAGGTTGCGGCGCTCCTGGGGGTCGGTCAGCAGATCGAAGAGTTCGATCCGGCGCCCGGGAAAGCGGGCCCGGTTCGGCACGATCAACTTGAAGCGCCCGTCGATGCACCAGTCGTATTCGAGATTGGCGGCAGGGTCATGTATGTCCACGGCATCGTGGGAGTACACCGCGCCGACGAAGGACTCGCGCTGCCGGCCTTCCGGCTCGAGCAGGTCGATGCCGTCCACGGGTTCTCTGGGGCGGATCCCGCAGGCGGCCAGCGCGGTGGGCATGAGGTCGATGTTGGCGGCGATGCCCGAGGCTTCGGCCGGGATGACCTTGCCGGGCCAGCGGATCATGATCGGCGTGCGCAGTCCGCCCTCGTAGGGACTGCGCTTGGAGCGTGGGGCGTAGCGCTGCCGGTCCGGGCGATTGATCCAGCCGTTGTCGCAGATGTAGAACACGATGGTATCCTCCGCCAGGCCACGGCGCCCGAGCATGTCCAGCAGCTGCCCGCAGGTCTGATCGAACCACTCGCACATGGCCCAGTAGCGGGCGATGTGCGCAGAAGGGGTCCGCCGGCGGTACTTGGCGAACAGGGCTGCCGGCGGACGGTGTGGGGTGTGTGGCAGGAAGGGTGCGTACCAGAGGAAGAAGGGGCGCTCCTGTTGTTGGGCGGTGTCGAGGAACTCGGCGATCGGCGCCATACCCTGGCGACCAATGCGCAGGCCGGCGTCGCCGTGGCGACCGCCCCGATCCGGGTCACCGTGGCTCATGCCGTGGGTGAATCCTCCGGTCTCGTAGGAGCCGTGCCACCACTTACCGGTCTACAATGACAGGTAACCACGCTGCGCCAGCAGCCGGGGCAGGGTCTGGGCTCCACGCATGCGCTCGACGTAGGCTTGTTGTTGCCGGCGGAACTCCCTAGGGCCACCGGTTGTGTTGCCAGTGACGCCGGTGTTGCGGGGATACCGCCCGGTGATGATCGAGCAGAGTGAAGGGCAGCACAGGCTGGTGCTGACGTAGCCGCGACGGAACACCAGGCTCTCGCCGGCGAGGCGGTCGAGCTGTGGGGTCTCGATCTGCGGGTGCCCCATGAAGCCGTAGTCGCCGTAGTGCTGGTCGTCACTGATGATGAAGACGACATTGGGTGGCGTGCTGGGGGCCTGACAGGCCTGCAGGCACCAGGCGCAGATGAACAGCGGGATCAGGAGAGATCGGGTGGGCATTGTCAGGAGCAGCTCTGGCAGCCCTTGGCGAGGCCGGCCTCGATGGCCTTGGAACTGGAGGTGATCGAAAGGCCGCCCAGTGCCGTGCAGCGCAGCTCGCGGGGCATGCTCGCACTGATCTGTCGGTGGGCGTCCAGGACCTCGTCGAAGGGGATCAGGGCCTGGTAGCCGGCCAGGACCATGTTGGCGCTGGCCAGGGCGTTGGCGGCCCCGGCGATGTTGCGACCAAGGCAAGGGGCCTCGACGCGATTGGCCACCGGGTCGCAGATCAGGCCGAGGACGTTCTGCATGGCCAGGCTGGCGGCGTCGAGCGACTGGCGGGCCGTGCCGCCCATGATCTCGACCAGGCTGGCGGCCAGCATCGCCGCGCCCGCACCGGTCTCCGCCTGGCAGCCCCCGACCTCGGCCGCGAAGCTCGAGCGGGTGGCGACGAATACCCCGATCAGGCCCCCGGAGAGCATCGCCGGCAACAGCCGTGGGTCCTCGATGGACAGGCGGTCGGCGGTGGCGAGGCAGCCTCCGGCGAAAGTCCCGCAGGATCCCGCGGTGGGCGCTGCGACGATGACTTCCATCGCTGATTTTGCCTCCATCAGGGCCGTGACGTAGAGGATCATGGAGTTCAGCAGGCCCCCGTCGAGCAGCTTCCCCGCGTCCATCGCGGCGCGGAAGCCCGGGCTCTGCGCGCCGAGGATTCGATCCTCGTAGCTGGTGCCGGCCAGGCCCGTGGCGATGCTGCCCGCCATGACGCCGCGGATCCGCCCCATCATTCCCAGGATTCCGTCCGGGTCCTGATCCGAGCGGGCCTGCTCGTAGGCCAGGGCGAAGTGCGACAGGGGCAGACAGTCGGCGCCTCCCCAGCCGCAGAGTTCGGCTGCGCCGGTGAAGGGCAGCTGCAGGTCGGCAGGGCTGGCGACCGGAAGCACCGGATCCAGGCGGCGGGTCCAGGCCAGGTTCTCTTCGGGTTCCTGTGGGGGAGCAGCCTGGCAGTGCACGCGGCCGTCGCTCGTGCCGAGCACGTACAGGGTCTTGTCGCCGTACCAACTCAACTCGGCATCGTCGATCCGGTGCACCAAGATCATGCCGCCGCCGATCGAGTCGGCTTCGAGGATGTGGCTTCGACCCAGTGCGTCGTTGGTGACGGTGAGTCGGTAGGTGTTGGGGTGTCTGGCGCCGATGTCCCGCACCACGACCTCGCAGCTGATCCCCGCTGCGGCGAGTGCCGTTTCACTACCGCCGAGGCGGGGGTCGTCGGCGTCCCAGCCGAGCAGGCCGCCGTAGATGCCGATCGCCGAACCCTGGTCGACAAAGGTGGTCGGCAGCGAGCCGCCCGGATCCAGTTCGATCAAGACCCGGTCGAGCCGACCACCGGCCAAGGCCAGGGCGCAGCGGGCAATGCGTAGCGAGGCCGCTGAATGTGAGGAGGAGGGCCCGCGCATCACCGGGCCGAGGACGTCGTTGAAGATGCTGGGGGGGAGGGGTTCGGGCATGGGAACCAGGTGGGGAGGGCAGCTCCGGACCTGGGCAAGGTAGAGGGCTTCCGGCGGGATCGCGATGCCGGCGCGCTGGGATCTGGAGATTCAGCGCCCGGACTGACCGGGCCAGCGCGCCCACCAGCAGTTCCAGGCGTGGGGGTCGCGTCGGATCACGGCCTCCATGGCCTGGGCCATGCTCTGGGTGCCCTGGGCCAGCGCTTCTTGGCGCGGCAGCTCGGGATCGGCCTCGATCGGAGTACAGACGATGACCCGGTAACGCAGGCGGCCCTGCCGCAGTGCGAACACCGGGACCACGGGCACTGCGGCGGCGCGGCCCAGGGCGATGGGGCCGTGGGGCAGAGGCGTGGGGTGGTCGAACATCTGGACCCTGAGAAAGCTCTGCCCGAGCCGGGGTTGATCGCCGGCGAGTCCGACGACGTCGCCCCGACGGAGAGCGACCAGGAGCTTGGTGCCCAGGCTCGGGTCGTCGCCGGCGAAATGCAGCGTGAAGGTGTCGCTGGCGTAGCGGGCGAAGCAGCGCTCGAGCAACTGCTGGGCCCGAGGATCGATCGCGGGCTCGCGGAGTACGTGAATCCGCCGGCCGACCGTGCCAGGAATCAAGGAGCCCACCTCCCAGTTGCCGATATGAGCGCTGACGAAGATGAAGCCCTTGCCGCTGTCGGCGAGGCGCTGCCAGTGTTCGCCGCCTTCGAACTCGACCTGCAGGCGACTTCGGTCTCGGTACAGGGTGTAGCGGTCGAGCATGCACAGGCCGAAGGCATGCAGGCTGCGGAAGATCCGTAGCTCGCGGCGGAACCAACCACAGGGTCCGAGAACCACATCGAGGTTGGCGGTGATGCCGCGGCGTACCTCGCGCAGCAGCAGCCAGCAGACTCCGGTGATCGGGTAGGTCAGCAGCCAGAGCAGTGGCCAGGGAATCAACCGAGCCAATAGGTCGGTGGCCCGATACCAGACGATGCCGGTGACATGCAGGGGGCCGAGGCGCCGTTGCCAGCCGCCGCGGGGCTCGTGGGACTCGGTCCAGACCTCGTTGCGCGCTGCTGTGCCGCCCTGGCTCAAATCCCCTCCAGCACGACCCAGGCGCCGGCTCCGCCACTGCCCAGGCCCAGCACCAGGATCCTGTGTGGGCCGGCGGGCAGGACCTGCTCGCGCAGCGAGATGCCCAGGGCGGGATCGGCTTCGAAGTCGCCGGGATGGGCGGGGATCAGACCTCCGGATGCCGCCAGGGCGGCCACCTCCAGGCAGCCACCGCCGTACTCCCCGAGCCAGGCCTTGGGGGTCAGGAGCAGGGGCATGCGGGTCGGGAACAGCTCGTGGAGCACCGCGGCTTCGAAGCGGTCGCCGGCGCGGCTGCCCGAGGCACTGCACAGCACCGCTTCGATCTCGCCGGGGCCGATTTCTGCGGCCTGCAAGCTGGCGCGGATCTCTGCTGCGAAGGCGGGGGCGCCGGTGCCGAAGCCCTCGGCCGGGGCGCTGGGGTCGAAGGCCCGGCCGGTCGCGGCTACCGCACAGAGCGGCAGCTGGTCGCGGGAGATGGCCAGTTGTTCGGATTCGAGCAGCAGGCAGGAGGCCCCTTCAGCGACCATGAAGCCGTCCCGGCGGCGGTCGAAGGGGCGGGGTCCGCGCGGGTCCGCGGTCATCGCCCTCATGCGGTCGAGGATCTCCAGCTGCCAGGGATCGATCTCGTCGACCGCGCCGACCAGGGCTCTGCTGGTGCGACCCCAGCGGATGTCCAGGCTCGCCTGAACCAGCGCTTGGAGCGGGCCGGATTCTCGTTGGCAGACGGTCAGGTTGGGACCGCGGGCCTGGCAGGCGATGGCGATCTGACCGGCCGGTGCGTTGGCTACGCAATCCGTAAACAGAAAAGGCGAAGCGGTCTGTGGTCCTGCGCCGAAGATCTGGGTCAGCAGTCCGCTGGTGAAGCCGCTGGGGCCGAACGCCGTCGCCATGTAGGTGCCGAGGTCCGGTCCCGGACCCGCCTCGATGCCCGCCCGGGTGAGGGCCTGCCGGGCCGTCGCCACCGCCCACTGGGAACTCCGGCTCATCCGCCGGGCGCTGCGGGGGGGGACCAGATCGCTGAGGTCAATCGCGTCGATCGCTCGTACCCCCTGGCCACGACGGCGACGGTGGACGTGGGGCAGCGGGGCTGCTGCCACCGCCGCGGCTGGAGCTCGGGTCATGAGCTCGAGGACGTCTCCCTCCTCGCGGCCGTGGGAGCCGATGCTGGCGCTGCTGCTGATGACCGTGCGGTGGCGCATCAGATTCGTTCATCTCCTGGCCTGCTGCGGAACAGTAGAGCGGAATTGGCGCCGCCGAAGGCGAGATTGAGGGACAGCGCGCAGCTCGATTCGCCCAGCGTTTGGGGCCCTTTGGCGATGACCATGGGGTCCATCTGCGGCTCCGGGTCGAAGGGGAAGGGCAGGGGTGGCAGCTGGCCGGCGCGGATGCACAGCACCGTGGCGACCGCTTCGATGGCGCCGCTGGCGCCGAGCAGGTGGCCGATGTTCGGCTTGCAGGCGACCAGGGGCAGCTGCGCGGCCCGGTCGCCGAACACCGCGCGCAGCGCCTGCCATTCTGCGGCGTCGTTCTGTGGTGTGCCGGTGCCGTGCACATTGACGAAGTCGAGTTCGGCGACGCTGCGCCCGCTCTGCTCCAGGGCCTGGCGCAGGGCGTTGGCGGCGCCGGAGCCGTCGCCGATCGGGGCGGACATGTGGTGGGCATCACAGCTGGAGGCCGCGCCGTGGAGCAGAGCGAGGATCGGCGCGCCGCGGGACAGCGCGTAAGGGAGTGACTCGAGCACCAATACCCCTGCGCCCTCGCCCAGGGACAGGCCACTGCGATTGGCGGTGAACGGTCTGCTGGGGGTGGGGGAGACCGCCCGCAGGGCGTTGAACCCCGCATACGTCAATTGGCTGAGCTCGTCGGCGCCCCCGGCGATCGCGACGTCCACCTCTCCGCTGAGCAGAGCATCGAGGGCGCAGCCCAGGGCCATGGTGCTCGAGGCACAGGCGGAGGACAGGCTGAGCACCGGGCCGCGGATTCCGAGGCGACGCGCGACCGTGTCTCCGGGACCGTTGTGCTGTTGGGTAGCCAGCCGCCGGACGCGGAAGCGGCGTCGCTCCTGGAGGGCTTGGAAAGCCCCTTCGGTCTCCAGCAGGGCACCGGTGCTGCTGCCGAAGAACACCCCGCTGCGGGCGTCGGCTGGGAGTCTCCTGCCGCCGGTCGCTTGCCTGACAGCCTGTCGGGCGGCGTCCAGGGCGAAGCTGTCGGCCCGGCTGTGCAGGGGATGGGGCGGTAGGTCGACCACCGCAGCCATGCGGGTACGGTGGCCGGCGGGGTTGAAGGGCAGCTCCCCATCGAGTTCGCGGATACTCGTCTGGCCGGACAGCAGCCCCTGCCAGAAGCGGTCCGTGCCGCAGCCGTAGCCGGTCACTGCCCCCAGGCCAGTGACCGCGACGGGGGCGCGGCTACCCATCGGCCTCCGGCTGGGCCGGATTGCCTAGGCGTCCATTGATGAAGCGGGTCAGTGCGGCCGCGGAGGCGAAGGCCTCCTTGCCGATCGCCTCGTCCTCGATCTGCAAGCCGAACTCCTTCTCGATACCAACGACCAGTTCCAGGGCGTCGACCGAGTCCAGGCCCAGGCCTTCGACGAACAGGGGCGCTTCGTCCTCGATTTGCCTGGGCTCGACATCGGTCAGGTTGAGGCAGCGGACGATCAGTTGCTTGACCTGGTCGATCTCGGCGGGGGGCATGTTGGAGTGCTGGCGAGTTGGAAGGCGTGGTGGCGGGCGGGGTCGGGGGGCGAGACGATAGCGCCAAGCCGGACTGAGTCCAGGCTGCGGGCTGGGTCCAGAGCGTCGGGTCCTGTCTACGAAAAGCCGCTCTGGCACGGGAGGGCTTCGCCCGGTGGGAGGTGTGGGATGCGGCTTTTTGACAGATGAACCCGCGGCTTGCCCTGCGACGGTTCGCGGCGCAGAATCCCCGGACCCATGCCAGGTGGAGGACCCTCATCAACGGCGGATTTGCTGGCCCGCTGGTCTGCCCTGCTCGAAACGGCACCCGAGGCGCCGGTCCTGCACGGGCCCCGGGGTCCGGTCCGCCGCGCCGAGATCCAGGCCCAGGCGGAGGAACTGGCCGCATCTCTGCCCGCTGATCTCCCGGAGGGTGCAGTCGTCGGCCTGCAGGCAGCGGACGGTGCCCCTTTCCTCGCTGGGCTGTTGGCGATCTGGCGACGCGGGGCGGTGGCCCTGCTGCTCGACGCGGATCTCCCCGGGGCCCGGGTGACGGAGCTTCTGGAGGAGCTTGGCGCCTGGGGGCTGTGTCGACCCGGGCAGGAACAGCTCTTCGCGAGTTTGCCGGACTCCGGGCCCCGTGCCCGGCTGCCGGAGCTCGCCTGCTTGAAGCTCAGCTCGGGCAGCACCGGGCGGGCGCGGGGGATCCAGATGCGCGCGGCGGCGCTGGCAGCCGATGCGGAGGCGGTCGAGGCGGCGATGGGCATCGGCCCCGGGGACCGGGTCATGGTCGCCGTGCCGATGTCGTTCAGCTACGGCTTTGGCAATCTGGTGTTGCCGGCGCTCCTGGCTGGGCGGGAGTTGGTGCTCCCCGAGCCGGGGTTGCCGACGGACATCCTGGTCGCCGCGCGCCGGCACGGCGCGACGGTATTGCCGACTGTTCCGTTCTTTCTCGACAACCTGTTGCGGCGGGCTGCCGCCGGACCCCTACCCGAGTCCCTGCGCCTGGTGGTCTCGGCCGGGGCACCCCTGGGTGCAGCGACGGCGCAGGCCTTCCTGGACCGCTTCGACCAGCCGGTCCACGTGTTCTACGGTGCCAGCGAAGCGGGAGGGATCTGCTTCGACGCGGGGGGCGAAGCCGGGCTCGTGGGTCGAGTGGGTCGTCCGCTGCCAGGGGTGGAGCTCCGGCTGGAAGCTGAGGATGCCCCGGTCGCCGTGCGCTCCCCGGCCTTGTACTCGGGGTACTGGCCGGCTCCGGCAAACACCGCCGAACCGGGCTGGTACCGGCCCGGGGATCGGGGCCGCTGGGAGGCCGGTGAGCTCCGGCTGCTCGGACGCGACAGCCACCTCCTCAATCTCGGTGGGTACAAGCTGGATCCCTTGCAGGTGGCCGGGGTCATCGAAGGTCTGGCCGGGGTACGGGCGGCCCACGTCACCGCCCTGCACCTGCCCGGGCGGGCATTGCCAAGCTGCTGTGCCCTGGTCGAACGGGACCGGGCAAGTCTGGACGCGTCCGCGGTTCAGGAGCATTGCCGACGGATGCTGCCGGCGATGCAGCGACCAAGACGCTTGCGGGTCGTGGATCGGATCCCGCGCAACGGCCGGGGCAAGGTCGAGGCGGCCACGGTCCGCCGCCTGCTGGTGGAGGCAGACTCCTCGGCGGAGTAGGCTGGCCCGGCAACTGCCCGTCCAACAACCCGATGCCGTACACGCTCCCCTACCAGCTGCTGGGCTCATGCCTGCTCGCTTCCTGTCTCATCGCGCAGACTTCGCGACCGAGTTCGCGTCCGACCAGTCGTCCGAGCAAGACCGCCACCGGAGGGGCCGAGGCGCGGGCCCTGGCGGCGAAGGTCCAGGCCTTCGCCGGAGGGCGGCAGGGGCTGGCCAAGGTGGACAACCTGTTGTTCACCTTCGCGGGGCGCCGGGTGCTGTTCTGGGATCGGCGGGCCCAGCGGGTGCGGATCGAGAACCTGGGAGAGTCAGGCCGCGGTGGACGGACCCGGGGGCGCTTCATCGAAGTGATGGTTCGCGATCTCCGCGGTCGGAAAGACCTGTTGCAGGTGCCGGAATCCAAGCCACCACAGCCACGGGTTTCGGGCTATGGGGCCTTCATCAACGACTCCTATTGGTTACTGATCGCCCACAAGGTGCTCGACCCCGGGGTACAGCTGAGCATCGACCCGCCGCAGCCTGGAGACGCTGCGGGCCTGCGGCGGCTGCGCCTGCGCTTCGCCAAGGGGGTCGGCATCACCCCGCAAAACAGCTACGTACTCCACGTCGCCGCAGAGGACGGCCGGATCCTCGCCTGGGACTACTACCGGCGGCCGGGGGCCCGACCGCGGTCCTGGACCTTCGTCGGGTACCGCAGGCTGGGGGGGCTGCGGCTGTCCCTGATGCGCAAGCAGATCGGCGGCAAGCTGGACATCGCCCTGGAGGACCTGCGCCTGAACTGTGACATGCCTGCCGACATCTGGAGCCGCAGTGACCGGTACCTGGTGGCGCTGGTTGGTCGTTTACAGAAACTGTCGGCCAAGCCGAAGAAGGGTCGATGACCGCCGGTGGACCAACCGCCGGGCATCGGTGGCCAGCCTCCGCGGCTCTGGGTCCCGAGCAGCTGCCGGAGCTGCGTCTCGAGCCGATCGGAATCGTCCGGTCGCCCTACCGCTACCTGCACGACGCTCCGCGGCAGCCGACAGCTGCGCGGGGCGAAGCCGGTGAGATCGAGCTGCGGCGTGGGCTGCAGAACTGTGTCCGTGACCTGCAGGGCTTCGAGCGCATCTGGGTGTTGTTCCAGTTCCATCAGGCCCGAGGCGGTCGTGACATGGTGCAACCGCCCCGCGATCAGCAGAAGCGCGGGGTGCTGGCCACCCGCGCACCCCATCGTCCCAACCCCTTGGGGCTGAGTTCTGCCTGCAGATCGCCGACCACGATCTGCTGGACGGGACGCCGGTGTTGGACATCAAGCCGTACCTGTCGTACTGCGACGCCCACCCCGTCGCCCGGGCGCACTTCGTCGAGGGCATGGATCCTCGGGCCCCAGACCATCGCTGGGACTGACCCCCGCCTCAGGGGTTCGCGCTGCGGGCCCGGCGGACCGCGTCCTGCCAGGCGTCCATGCGCTGGGTTCGCCAGGCGGCACGGCGCCGGCTGCGGAAGGTCGTGGCGAGCTCTTGGGTGGCGCCGAGTTCCGTGAGGTTACGCCAGTGCCCGACTCCCAACCCGGCGAGCAGGGCGGCACCCCAGGCGGTGCTCTCCTGCTCGGCGGCCCGCTCGACCGGGATGCCACTGAGGTCGGCCTGAAACTGGAGCATCAGGTCGTTGCGCGCCGCCCCACCATCGACCCGCAGGCGGGGGATGCGGCGCCCGGCGTCCGCCTGCATGGCAGCGAGGACTTCCTGGGTCTGGAATGCCATCGCCTCGAGGGCAGCCCGGGCCAGGTGACCCCGGTTGCTGCCGCGGCTGAGGCCGGAGATCAGCCCCCGTGCGCCCGGGTCCCAGTAGGGTGCGCCGAGGCCGACAAAGGCGGGCACCAGGTGCACTCCGCCATGGTCTTCGACGCTGCGGGCCAGGGCTTCGATGTCTTCGGCCCGGCGGATGATGCCGAGCCCATCACGCAGCCACTGGACCGCAGCCCCGGCGACGAACACGGCCCCTTCGAGGCAGTAGGTCGTTTTGCCTTGGACCTCCCAGCCGATCGTGGTCAGCAGGCCGCGCTTGCTGCGTACCGCCTTGGTGCCGGTGTTCATCAGCAGGAAGCAGCCGGTGCCGTAGGTGTTCTTGGCCATCCCGGGACGGAAGCAACCCTGGCCAAAGGTGGCAGCCTGCTGGTCCCCGGCGATACCAGCGATGGGGATGGGCCGCCCGAAGAAGCGCCGGCTGGTCTCTCCAAATACCCCGGCGGAGGGTCGGACCTCGGGCAGGATCTCCACGGGGATGTCGAGGATGTCCAGCAGCTTGGGATCCCAGCAGCGGCGGTGGATGTTGTACAGCAGGGTGCGGCTGGCGTTGCTCGGGTCGGTGGCGTGTACGGCACCCTCGGTGAGCTTCCACAGCAACCAGCTGTCGATGGTGCCACACAGGATTTCGCCACGGGCGGCACGACGGCGGAGGCCGCGGCCCCGATCGAGCAGCCAGCGGATCTTCGTGCCGGAGAAATAGGGGTCGAGGAGCAGGCCGGTGCGCCTCCGGAACTCGGGCTCCAGGCCCTGGCTGCGCAGCTCCTCGCAGAGTGGGGCGGTGACCCGGCTCTGCCAGACCTGGGCGTGGCCCAGGGGCCGGCCCGACCTCCGCTCCCAGAGCAGTACGGTCTCCCGCTGGTTGCTGATGCCCAGGGCCAGGATGTCTGCGGCCCGCACCCGCCGGTGCCGCAGTGCCTGGCGGGCGACGGCGAGCTGTTTGTCGAAGATCTCCTGTGCGTCGTGCTCGACCAGGCCCGGGGCTGGGAAGTGCTGTTCGTGCTCCTTTTGCGCCACGGCGATCTTGCCTCGGTTCGGGTCGAACACGATAGCTCGACTGGAAGTTGTTCCTTGATCTAAAGATAGGAGCATTGAGACCCTCCGGATGGGGGCGGGCTGCTGGCTGGCGAGAATTCGTCAAGAAAGCCGGACCGGGCTGCGACCGAGGCTGCGTAGTCTCGGGGTTGATCGACGCGCCGGACCGGCCGCCGGGAGATCTGCAGCTTGCCGCCCCCGGCGGTTGGGATCCAGGACTCCAAAGGCACCGGGTGGTCGCTAGATCAGCCTCGTCTCACGCCCCGCCCTCCCTCCTCATCCCTGCCGGGATTCTGCCCATGATCTGGCTCACTGCCCTCTGGGTCTTTC
>WURV02201339.1:0-11622 GCA_011762755.2 Epimenia babai
ACTGATGACCAGGTGATGCTCAGACCCACGATCTACTGATGACCAGGTGATGCTCAGACCCACGATCTACTGATGACCAGGTGATGCTCAGACCCACGATCTACTGATGACTATTTCGGGATGCATCCCACAATCTACTGACGTTAAATTGGGTCCAAGGTAATCGGTATGAATTAGCAGAAACAGGTGTGCTTCGAAGAAACATGGTGGTTACATTTATACCTCGCATCGTGTGGCAATGTTATTTTTTCATCGCGTTTACGAGAAGTGATCAGTTCGTAACCCTCTGTATATGTTCACTCAAAAGGTGGCTGGTGGCGTGACTAAGTCAACTAAAAGGGGCACCAGAATAATGGAGCAACTCGAAATTATTTTCGCGCTATTAAAATTTAAAATATTAGTCATGCGACTGCTCTCATTCCACATCTCATTTGAATACGCTTGAAAATTGAATCATCTATTTTGGGGGGGGGGGGGCGAGAGTGACTGAGAGGAAATACATGCTAAAGTCAGGCCTTTTCGAGAGGCCCCATCAATGAGAATATATTTATAAAATATTTTTTCTGTATTTCTTTGGTTCTTTGTAATTCTTTTGTTCATTAGATATCTTAAAACAGAGACGAAATTTGGGCTGATATGCCCATTTCTCGTAAGATTAGTTTGTTTGATGATTGTGTAATTCTTTGTGTAAGTCGATGTTCTTTTACAGTTCATATCTAGATGAGAGATATCATATTTGAGCATTTTGTTGAGAGTCATGTGATTCTCAATGACGGTTAGTGCTCCCTTCGCGACGGTTAGTGCTCCTTTTGCGACAGTTAGTGCTCCTTTTGCGACAGTGCTCCAGTCATTAAGTCATGGGGTTTGCATTTGACTGCCAAACTTTCGATAGTACTAACCTCGGTGTTTTAGTCATCTTTTCGCGGCGTGATTATTGTATGAATATCAGCCGTACTCCTAGAGATAAGAATATGGGAGTTGTTTATATCATCATTAGCGGTAGCAAAAACTACTGGTTGGCTGTACCTCACTGTTTTCATACAGAAAAGCAACATTATCCGCTATATCATTTTTAATATTTTTTTATATTTCTGTTATAACACATCGTTCTTTTAAGAAACAATCAGTTGTTTCAAATATCAGAAATGTCACGTCCTGAAGTCATTGCATTGTGTATGCATAGTTTGTATATGCCGATAAACCTCGATTATAGTTTTGACGACCCGATAATTACATGTTACTAATTTATATATTGTGGTTTAAAAGTTTTTCACTTTTCAAATATAAATGCATCGTATTTACATCGAAAAATTGAATGTTGTCTATTTATTGCTCCTCAAGTTGTATTTTCCATGAAAAACCCAGTTGAGCGACTGGTACATCATCAAGTGGATATCTTTATTATTAGCACAAGGTGGGAATTTTCCGCAACTTACTGCAGAGTGGACCCCACTTGAATCACATAAGCCAGTTATTTTCCACTATCAACCACAAACAGTTGCCACTCGCATGAGACAAGCTAGGTATTTTCCATCTAATGCAACTAAAAACCTGCTATATTCCATATGTTTATTTTGTTACAAAAAATATATTCACAAACACACTGAACTTCGTTGCTTTAAGGAAAGACTTGAATACTTTGGATTGAAAATGCTTGCAGATTCAACAATGGAGACAAAGCTGGTAGAGAGGATGAACAAACTCAAGCCACTGTACAGCTATTTTAAAAATTTTATTTCATGAGGCATTTTTAAAGCATAGTTGATTTGCATAGTTTAGTAAATGATTTGTTTTTATTAAATCATGTACGAGGGTAGGCTGAAAAGTTCATAAGTCGACCATGATGCCTTTTCCGAATGAGATTGTTTGGTGGTTATTTATCAACATAGTCCCCCCCCCCTTACGCTCTACACACCTAGTCCAACGATGTTGCAGCGCTAGGATACCCGTGGTATAGACGCCCACATTGATCACTGAAAAACTGCTTGACGGCACTTATGGCGTGATCATTGGTTCGTTTTCTGCCAGCCAAGTATGGATAATGCAGGGACATTATCCCGTAATGTATCCACCATATCAGCATGGATGTCCTTTGGGACCAAGCTTTCTATAGCCAGATACTTGATAACACCACGGTGCCAAATTCTGTCCACTTTGGTCTGAAGCTGCAGTATGTACCAGGTAAGACTACACAAATGATTAATAAATCTGAGTACACTGGAAAAACCTGTGCAATTAGTCACCGCAATGATTTGTCTTGCTATACGAAAAGTTTCATCTGTCTAGCTTGGGGTCATTCTTGGTGAGCATATGAACTTATCACCCTACCCTCATATACTACTACTATTACTCTGCTCTCAGCATCACACACAGTTGTACACAAACAGCGACAAAACCAGGGGTAAAAAAAAACTTGCACGAATGCACACCTCTGGTGACTTCTCAAAGAGAAATATCTAACATTTTTAACGTAACAAGTCACGATTGAATACTGTTAAAACAAATGTAAGTACATGATTTTTGAGGCATAAATGTACAAAAAAGTACATAGTTATGGGACAACACTGTGAAGGCAAAATGGCTTGGCTTGTAATATAATTAAAATGTTTTACAATAAAAATGTATTTAGTCACAGTAGCAGTTATTTAGGACAGGAATAAGCCCCAAGAAACCAATGAAACGTGGCCAATTCAAAACGACAGTCCATTCACACTAATTGACCCATTCACACTGGCAGGAATACATAGGAGTGAATCCATGATAGGATCTTAGGAGTAAATGATAAGGTAGACTTTAAGTCTGTGAATTAAATCTACTATTTATCTATAAGGGTTTTTTTAATGATTTATAAGTCAGACGTGAGGTCATTTAATTCTGGGTGCACCTTTGAGAGTACTGAGCCTAAGTTTTACTATTACTGCTTAAGAAAGAGACAAGAGGTTTTAACGGATGGAACAGTACCTTTTTACAGCTCCTGAGCTAATGAACTATAGTGTACTGAACTATAATTTAGTAGTGGACTGACAAAAATTTCATTATGTAGATCTGCAACGGAATGTGTTGAAGTGAAACTCGCCGATTGAAATTCATGAATTATGTCGCGATGTTGCATGAAAATAGATGTGTAAGGAACTATGTACATGAATAGACATATTTAGATGTAGAGGAGATACATTCAAATTTGTCGCCGTGTTAACTATACACAAACTTATATGCCTTATAAACGAAGTTAAGAAAGTCAATTAAGCTTGTGTTCATACTAATCTTATTCTGTAAGGTGTTTTCACCTTTACATGACAACAAATGTCCCTTCATCACTAACTGATGTAAGTCGCATCGCCCTCGTGGTTTCTGGTTGCCCTATGAAATGAGCTCCAGAGGCGGACTCGCTCCGTTGTATTTGGGTCTTTAAGCCCATCAGACTGCGTCTCGATTCATGTTTTAATCATGCCAGCAATGTACAATATTCGAGAATCACCATCAGTCCATAACCAACAACAACTCGATATCGGGAGTGGTTGGTATGCACCTAACATACATTTAACATAGGCAACTGATTCTTTCCTCAACACGTACCCTTCCTATTCTTCATTCAGTGGCATTTACAATAAAAGAATCGATAAACAAATCCGAGGTAGAGCAGACTTCGGGTCACTGAAGCGACCAGTTCTCTCATCGCTACCATCTCCACCGCAGTCCCACCGGGTGCATGCCCCGGTACGCGCTAGTTATCTACAGGTGAGTGTCTCGAGTTTCCAATTCGATGACCATATCCATCTCGACCTTTGGTACGATCATACTGGCCGGGTCATCCAACGTGTGTGAGTATCCGCCATTAACTGAGTGAGCCGGCTGGAGCGAGGCGTTAAACACGCCGTCATCGCTGAAGTCACTTCCCACACTTCCCTGCAGTGGTTGTATGATGGTTCAGTTCGGAAATGGGCGAATTACCGAGGTAATCGTTGCGTAGGCCCGCCATATTTTTGCCCCTTTACTAGCCTAGGTGGTTACGTTAACACAACAAAGGTATTATTAACCTTAGTTATTAAGCGTGGGAGAAAACGCCTGTGAAAAACCCAGAGTCTGGGCAGACAATTGACCTATTTTTAGGTTTCAAGTCTACATATGGGCTATATATATCGCAGATTCCACTAAGTCTACAGTCTACTAAGTCTAAGCAGCTATTTACAGTGGTATTACAACAAAGAGGAGAGGTGAGTGACAAAGAGACCATCCATAGAGCATCCGAAGCGCAGCCATGTAAGAGGGAAGAGCCATAAGAGAATCACGCAACAAGGGGCTACCATAAACCCGATGGGCAATGGGATTTCAGGTGTTTTATACGCGAAAAATACCAGATTTAGTAAACTGCCTGCAGCGGGTGTTGAAACAGGGTCCTATGGATTCAAAGTCATATGCTTTAACCACTACACTAAATGTCCCCTCGACAATCATTGCTTGGGAGGGACATTGTTACCACAATGTCAGGGAAGGACCAACCAGTAACCACTACACTAAATGTCCTGGGGACAATCGTGGCTTGATTGGTACATTGTTACCACAATGTCAGGGAAGGACCAACCAGTAACCACTACACTAAATGTCCTGTCGACAATCGTGGCTTGATTGGTACATTGTTACCACAATGTCAGGGAAGGACCAACCAGCAACTCTGAATTACGATCACCAAACAAATACCATAGGCCACAAATTATAGTCTGTACTCGTCTTCGTCATACTGACCCGTTTGTTGAAGAGTGGAAGTCTCACGCGTTGCCTCGCCTTCCACTGTCTTCGGCAACCATATATTGCTAAAGCAATGAACAGGAGAGTGCACATCGGTAGGGAGATCGCGATGGCCATGTCTTGTGTACTGATTAGCGGGGCAGCAGCTGGGAGAGATATACACTGGGCGTCTCTTGGACAGACATTCAACTTTACTGAACCAGCCTGCCACGCACGGTGCACGTTTGAGGGGGTCAATATATGTGTAAAGACGGGGGTCAATATGTGTGTAAAGTCAAATTTTTGAACAATATGTTGTCTTAGAACGTAATATTTAATACATCAGGTGTTTTATAAATACCAGAAGACCCTTGGTAGGGACCCTTGTCTTGAGTTAACCCTTAGCACCCTGTTCTCACTAAATTGTATTGCGATTGTAATGTGATATACAGATGCCAGTGTGGTAAGGGTTAACGAGTGAACATGAGATTTGTAACCATCTTCAAATGAACGCAAGACAAGTCGTGTCAGTTGACTTAATTCGTTATAGGGACCAGCGACGGCAGTGTTGTGCAACCTTTCCGTAAATGCAACTTGAATATATTATACCTCTGACCAACCGATAATTCTGATCTATATCCGGTCACCTTGCGCATTGTCAATAGATTCCAGCATCACATGGAGATGGGATATTCTCTCGAGATAAAAACAATCACATATAATTAGAAGTCCGGGCAATACTAAATACACACTTAGGTACATACCTCATTTGAGAGAAGATTCAGAAAGGATTCATCGGAGAATAAATGGCGGGTTTCTTTGTATGAGAGATGTCCTGCGGTTGGCGTACGAAATTTACTTTGATTAATAAAGTAGTGCTAACACCCTGCGCTTTATGTCAGCTTTACTTATGTTATACCAACAATGAGCTATCCCACTCTCTCGTACATACAACTGAAACATTCCTACTTTGTTAGGAGGTTAGTCAACTGATGGGAGCACTGGGTACTGGATAGGTCGCGAGTTCTTCGGACTTTTCTTTGATGATACTCAGCAAGTCATTTATTCCGAATGCTGGAGTAAACTCGTCATTAAAATAAGAAGACATTTAATATCTGTAGGGGGTGATTTGTGATGGTCATAGGTCTTGTATCTGCCGTGAATATAGCTGCCATGAACTTTCATTGTGAACCGCATCTGGAAGCCATTATTGGATGATAAGACCATTCTATAAACTTACACCTGAACTTTACCTATTTCATTTTGGTGCTGGTCCAGTTGGATAGTTGTAGCACTTACCTGTTGCCACCTTACGGATGATGATACGGCCACTAAACGCTCGCGCCTTTTCATCCCACGAACCCTGTACCAACACCCGTTTTTCCAATGGCTTCTCAGTAGCGTTATGCCCGCAAACTTTCTCAAGAATTTTCACAATATCGCGTTCGTGTGACCTGTCTCTTGTGCACATTTTTAGCAAACTGCGTCCAACAGACTCACTCAGCGATGTGGCTGTGACCTGAAGGTTTTCCATTAGCCAAGTATAGACGATACAACTACACCGAAAATAATGATATATTATGTTTTGATAAGTAATCTGAGCCAGTTTTTTGGCAACGCTTCAAGGTACGAGTACAATTTTTATCTCCTGCATACAGATTTTTTATTAAATTTGGTTATAAAATTGGGTTTGTAGCGTATAATAAGGTAATATTCTAAGTGTTACTGACATTTACCATCATTAATAAAGTAGCTTTTTCCCTTTGAAATGTTGCAGATTAAAAGGATTACACGAATAATTCACCGAATCAGCATTTGATGTAGCCAACATACCTGGTTGATCGGGACATCATACACCTTGAGGACCACAAATGCATTTGTTGATTCGGTTGAAGTGTGTCTTGCAGTGGCATTGGTTGTGTTTTCATTTATGCTGTCGCTCTTTGGAATTATTCCGATAGATGTAATTTTTATGATTGCTGGAGTTGGCGTAGCATCAGTTGTTTGCTGGATTGGTGTTATAATTGGACTTTGCGGATGTAGCACAGCGGTTGGAGGTGTGTGTGGGTATGGGCTTGTAGTTGTTTTGGGGTATGGGCCAGTAGTTGTTTTTGGGTATGGGCTAGTAGTTGTTTTGGGGTATGGGCTAGTAGTTGTTTTTGGGTATGGGCTTGTAGTTGTTTTTGGGTATGGGCTTGTAGTTGTTTTTGGGTATGGGCTTGTAGTTGTTTTGGGGTATGCGGTTGTAGTTATTTGTGGGTATGCGGTTGTAGTTATTTGTGGGTATGAAGTTTTAGTTGTAGTAATTATAGTGATTTGTGGAATTGGTGTAGTGTTTATGGTTTGTGAGATTGGTGTTGTATATGTAGTGTTTGTAGTGGTTTGTGAGATTGGAATATTTTTTTTCATGATTGGTGTAGTATTTGTGGTAGTTAGTGGGATTATTTTAGTGTTTGTAGAGGTGTCTGGGAATAGTGGAGTGTTGGTTGTGGTTTGTGGGATTGGTGGAGAGGTTGTAGTGGTTTGTGAGATTGGTGGAGTGTTTGTAGTGGTTTGTGTGATTGGTGGAGTGTTTTTAGTGGTTTGTGGAATTGGTGGAGTGTTTGTAGTGGTTTGTGTGATTCGTGCAGTGTTTGTAGTGGTTTGCATGATTGGTGCAGTTTTTGTTGTGGTTTGTGTGATTGTTGGAGTGTTTGTAGTGGTTTGTGGGATTGGTGGAGTCTTGCTAGTGGTTTGTGGGATTGGTGGAGTGATTGTAGTAGTTTGTGTAATTGGTGGAGTGTTTGTGGTGGTTTGTGGCATTGGTAGAGTCTTAGTAATGGTTTTTGGGATTGGTGGAGTGTTACTAATGGTTTGAATGATTAGTGGAGTGTTTGTAGTGGTTTGTGGCATTGGTAGAGTGTTAGTAATGGATTTTGGGATTGGTGGCGTGTTCCTAGTTGTTTGCTGTATTGGTGAAGTGTTTGTAGTGGTTTGTGGGATTGGTGGAGTGGTTTTAGTGGTTTGTAAGATTGGTGGAGTGTTTGTAGTGGTTAGTGGGATTGGTGGAGTGTTTTTAGTGGTTTGATGGATTGGCGGAGTGTTTATAATGTTTTGTGGGATTGGAGTGTTATTAGTGGTTTTTGGGATTGGTGGAGTGTTTTTAATTGTTTGTGGAATTGGTGGAGTCTTTGTAGTAGTTGGTGGGATTGGTGAAGTGTTTGTGAGGGTTTGAGGGATTGATGGAATGTTTTTAGTGGTTTCTGGAATTAATGGCGTGTTTGTAGTGGTTTGTTGAAATGATTGAGTGTTTTTCGTTGTTTGCGATATCGGTGGAGTAGTTGTAGTGGTTTGTTGGATTAGTGGAGTGTTTTTAGTTGTTTGTGGGTATGCTGTAGTGATTGTATTTATTAGTAATTTAAGAGTTTCATGGTCTACTCTGGTGGAAGTGGCTCTCTGTGACTGTCCTGTAGATTTTGTAGTTATTTTTGAGTGTACTCTAGTGCCAATAGCTGCTTGTGGGTGTACGAGACGTGTGGTGGGATTATTTTGTATGCTAGGTTGGCTTAGTCGATATCTTGGTATAACTGTTGTATTAAAATTTCTTTTAGTTGATGCAGCAGTTGAATTAACTGGTTTATAAGTGTTCGTGGCATTCATAGGTATCATTTCTGTGGTTAGTAAAGTATAAGGGGCGCTTATTTCGGAAGCGGTCTTCATTGGCGATTTAGGAACTGGATTTGATGGCATTATTGGCAAAGTGGTTGTCATTGTAGATAGAGATGTTGGAGAAGTTGTCGGTATTTCCGTGACTGATAGATTCGTATGCGTTTGATATTCAGCAGTTGTACGGTTTTTCATGATTTTTGGATATTTTTGTGAATATGGTATAGCAGTTACATTAGTTTTTCTGATCGATGTATCAGTTGAATTCATTAGCGTGGTTAGTATAGCAGTTGATTTTGTTGGTGGAGGTGCTGATGCAGTTGGTTTTGTTGGTGGAGGTGCTGGTACAGTTGGTTTTGTTGGTGGAGCTGCTGGTACAGTTGGTTTTGTTGGTGGAGCTGCTGGTACAGTTGGTTTTGATGGTGGAGGTGCTGGTGCAGTTGGTTTTGTTGGTGGAGCTGCTGGTACAGTTTGTTTTGTTGGTAGAGGTGCTGGTACAGTTGGTTTTGTTGGTGGAGGTGTTGGCGCAGTTAGTTTTGTTGGTGGAGGTGCTGCTGCAGTTGGTTTTGTTGGTGGAGGTGCTGTTGCAGTTGGCTTTGTTTGTGGAGGTGCTGGTGCAGTTGGTTTTGTTGGTGGAGGTGCTGGTGCAGTTGGTTTTGTTGGTGAAGGTACTGGTACAGTTGGTTTTGTTGGTGGAGGTGCTGATGCAGTTGGTTTTGTTGGTGGAGGTGCTGGTGCAGTTAGTTTTGTTGATGAAGGTACTGGCCCAGTTGGTTTTGTTGGTCGAGGTACTGGTGCAGTTGGTTTTGTTGGTGCTGAAGTTTCTTTTACAGGTGGAGATGGGATTGTAGTTTGATTTGTTGATGGTGGAATTGCAATTGGTTTTGTTTGCGTAGATGGTGATAGAGCGAGATTAGTTGGTGAAGTTATTGCTGCGATTGGATTCGTTTGTTTAGTTGGAATGTCGGATGAATTTGTTGGTGAATGTGAGATGATGTCCAGGTACGGTAAATTCATACTATGAGTTCGCATGGTGGTGTAGTTAGTATAGTAAGTAGTACGCAGAGCGAAAGAAGCAGAGGAGTATTTTGGGGTGAGTGTAGTTCCCCCATAAGTTCTTTTGGGTGGTGGAACAGAATTACTGGATAGCGTCGATAAAATGGAGACGTTAGCATCAGATGATAGTCTGCTCTTTGCAATTTCTGAAATATTAATTTCATTACTTATGGAAAATCAGTAACATATTCGGTTGCATGCGATCTATTTGGATAATTTGGCTATTATCGATAACCATCATTGTAGTGAAGAATGTGTTGATGTATATTACATGTATGTAACGATAGCCGATTGTTGCCTGGGCCAGAATTGGCGCATTACAAGGCTGGCCCGAAGTGCCTTTGTTTTAGTTTGAGATCGAAGCCATAGGCCATAATTGGTGATTTACAATATTAGGCCAGACTGAGGTGAAATTGTTACTGAATATGGGGAAACTCTTTCGTGGTGAGTAAATCACTTTATGAGTCAAGTCACGTGGACAGAGACAGATGGATGCCTAAAGTAAAGACTTCCTAAATAACACTAAATCTCTGATAGCTAATGATTGGATACACAATGAGAGAGCAAGATATTACAGAGGTTACATGTTAATAAGTATTACAGGGAAACAGTGCCATCAGCGTTCCAAAACAACCACCTCTCATGGAATAAACTCAAGAAAGCCCTTGCATTCTGCATTCTAACAGGCAAGGAACACCCGAACATTGTTGTCTGAAAAACCTTGTATTTGAATTGCGGTCCTCATCAAATTCAAATTCTAACTGATCAATGACACTACATCAATTATTATCCCATGATATTAAAATCATCATATACCAACAAGATTGGATGAGAAATTAACAGTTCTAGACTCACCACACCCGCAAGCATACATATAGTACATACATACACAATTAGGTACGTACAGGCATGCCTAGAATAACATAGATATTATATATATGAGAGTACAGACTAGCTAGGTAGGCTCTTATCTAATATACTCCCCCAGGTTTAATTACTACTGTCGGCTATAGATAGTTCCACTAATTTATTACAAGCTAAAATAACAGGGAGCGGCTCATTCATTGTTCCTCGTTGATGCCATTAAACTGTAACCACACACTGAGGGCAGGAATGGTTGGTGAGACGTTAAAGTGCCAGTTAATCTACCATTGCTCCATGGTATTTCCACACAAAGACTATTAAAAAGTTCATACCCAAATGATGAGTCAACAACTCTAGAGACGCAACTTTTCGCCAGAAATCACAGTTCTGAATACTTTAAAATCTCACAAACTGAACAAAAAAGTCATGCAGACAATATTTATAGAGTATACGGACATGAATGCGATGTTTACGTATGTCAATATTCTTGTGATATAATTGTTATTATTTCATCTGGCTAGCCATACCACTCTCTAAATCCACCTTGTCTTATTTTAAAACAATATAAAATATGAAAGAACTGTATACAAACCTTATTACAGAGAGCTTATTAACCCTTAACACTCCGTTGTCACAGAATTGTATTGCTGTAGTAATGTGACATACAGATGTCAGTAAGAGAACCTATAGATACCTGTGTATATAACAAATTAAGTGCACCTGATATATGCTAAGGACCTTACATAGGATCATAGTCCGTATTTACAGTTAGGGTCATGGTCCTCAAGGGCCATACTAGCAGTACGGTACGAATAACTCATATACCAGTGTCATGCATGTTCTTCTTTGCCCAGGAGGAATCCAGACTAGAAGCGCAATCCTATATAAATCACTGCCCGTTTATTTGAGCCCGAAGCTCAGTGATCGATTACGAGTCACGATCGCTTTGGCTGTATTGACTGAATTCTACTTACTTTCAAATAACTGAAAGCCGCAAGGTTTTGTGAATGTTTCACCTATACACCAGTAGTTATAGTAGTACCAGTAGTTATAGGATATGAAATATATACACGCATTTCGACAGTTGGTGGACACTTCCGTGTTTATAAACTGAGAAACAGACTTGATACGCTTGATACGAGTCAAGTAAAAGACAACTGTGGTGATGAACCGCAGCTCTAGCTATTAAAAAGGGGTAGACAGCCACCATGGAGGGTGATTACGAGGTGGGGTGTGCACCCTACCTTATAATATTGCATTAATTTAACACCATTTGAATGAAACAGCAATGCAGCCTACATATTGAGACAGAATTAGCAGGGTCATAGTTAA
>WURV02201361.1:0-11621 GCA_011762755.2 Epimenia babai
AAGAATAGTAATAGTAATGGCGTGTTTAAGACTAGTCATAGAACATTAATACAATGGTACTGAAATAATGGCACACGGCACACCTTTTTTCTGGAGAATGGCGTTGATCGCGCCCGGGTAAATATGGGAGACACCCTACACAACTGTCGTCTCTGGCAGACTGAACAAGAGAACTGATTGCCTGCTTCGATAACGTCTCGGTCGTGTTACAAGAAACCGAGACAAGACCTGGAACAGCCGGTATTACTTCCCTTTGAACATAATTGAATAAAATTCTCAGAGTAATTTTATCCCCTTTAATGTTCTGGTCAACTTGACCTTTTTCGTATGACCTACTGATATTTAATAATACCTCGACTGGAACACGATTTTTTCCCGGACATGCTACGAGGTTTTTCTATTTATACTGGGCTATTGCTGTAGATTTTAATTCTGTCATGGGCTGCCACTTGTTTTAAGTCCGAATTGGTTGTCCTTGTCTAAACATGATATTTAAGCTACCGTCCTTAGCTAGCTCTCATGGAACATGCGTCTATGAAACCCCTCCTCTTCGTGAGGCATATCCTCAGAGCTCGTTGTCATTAGACTGCAGTAACATAGAAACTCGCGTATCAAGCCCGGCGTATCACGCATCACCTCTCACGCCCCCTGCGTGAAGCCCAAAATAACGCTAAATCTATCATGATGTAGAAAACATATTTCTGTTTCTGTCACGGGGAATAAACGAGACTACGCCGTTTGTTGTACGTCGTTAGTAAAAAAAGTAACTAATCGATAAACGAAGGCCGGCCGAATTTACGTAAATGCAAGTATATTATACACGAAATATAATTGTATGACGGAATGCACAGCAATTAAAGTGATTGACGCCAGTCTAACAATTTGGCAGTCTATACCGGTTTACTGAAGATAATCAAACAAGTTATGAGTTGGCGCCAGTGGTGGTGTGGTTGGAAGTGCTGCCTTTCATGCGAGTTTGAACCAGCACAAATCAGAGATTTTTCCGGTGCCTTCCACAATAGGAAATGAGCATGATTTTCGTGCTTGAATATTGAAGAAGGTTTGTCGTGGAATGGTTTACTATAAAAAATATTTTTGGGATGTAAAAGGGCAATGTTGTACATGCCACTGACATTTAATTATGAAATAGCACCAAAACCAGCACCAAAACCTCGCCTTTACCATTACCTAGCCTTGTAGTGACTAAATTTAAGCTACACGATTGTTAATATAAATAAATTTTACGTCATAGTTTAGATAAACACACGGCAGTGTATTCCAACTTATTTTACTAGCGCCACTCCCGCTAAGTGCGTAGCTTTTCCCAGTCTTATGTCAATTTCAAAGAGAATTCCATTACATTTCACTTAACGGTTGTGTAAGGCTACGATTAACTTATATGTACTTTCTATTGTGTTATTCAATATAATTAGTTAGTACAAGAAATGTATATAGGCGCCTTAGAGACATACTAGTTATTAGGGCGCCTCCAAAACAAATGAATTATTATATTATTATTTGTCTACCTCACACCCAGGCAACCTTATGCACGATATACCAGCTCATGGATATTACGCCACGGCAACTGCTACATCACTAGTGGGCATTGTACGCGGACAACCTTGTAATCTGCTGACAGGGAGCAGATGCATGAAGGGACACAGATAACGTCGGGCAACACTATAGAGTGAATACCCACACGGGTAGTACCTCACCACATACCTGCGTGGTAATTTCACTTTCATCACCTGATAAAGCATAGTTTATGCGAAGGCTTATGATCAATAAACCAGTTAGTCTATATAAAGGGTGTTGCCCTTTATGTTTATATTTTTCACTACATCCAAATCAGGGCACTTTTCCTGGAACACACAATTCAACACTCGTCGACCCGGATTGCTCTATGAGTCCTCAACAACAGAATACGTCCGCTATATAAACCCCAAACTTGATTTAAAACTCACAAAAATTAGAAGCCAGCAACCAAAATAGTGTCACTCGCTGAGGAAAACATAACTGACGAAATAGGCTAGACACAATACAGCCACCGCGCGAAACCGGTAGAGAGCCAGCGTGACCGACGCGCTAAACTTCGCTCAAGCACTCGTGCCCAAGCGTGCAGCCTCGCAAAAGTATTTACCCATACCTTCCTTTCACACAAAAGTCGGGTAATAATAACAATGACCATTGACTGCAAGCCGTCAACTACAAGTCCCTAATAGAGCCTCGCGTCTCAATCTTCACAATAGGGACGCGCTTTTGACAAGCGCACATTAGACCCCTAACAGAGCCTCGTGATAGGCTACTTGTATACGCACTAGCCTCAGATTAAATTTATTACGGTTTCTCTCCAGAGATTTTGCAGCTAACTGTAACCGCTCGTTAGTCCAGACTTAGTTCAGTACATATCAAGGTAGAACAATATTTTATCTACCCACTCAGGCAAACAAACTTCAAAAGGGCGACGATTTACATAAAGACTTTATTACAGTTGTAACAACCCCAAGATCAAAGTTCTCGAGACACGCGTTAATGACTGCGTACATATTAACGATCGTCACCCTCCGCCGTATTTGCAAGCGATATAATGAGCTGTCAGTAATTAAATTGAACGCAATTAATATCAAATGGATAAATTGTTAATAACGACTATCACGTCGACCCGTTTTTTAGTGGGGCGAAAGAATTTGAGGTCATCGTGCCTCTGCTACGTCATCCATAGAGTCTGTTCGAATCTTTCTGATAGGGACAATATTGCCTATCAGGTATCGTGGGGTACATCATAATGTATAGTAGCAATGGAAAATCGACTAATACATGTGATATTACACAGTACCAGTCGAAAGTTATTGTACACCATGTAAAACAATCATGCTCGTGGTATACCGTGTTTTTGTCTCGTATAAAACGTGCATTGAGCCATTCATGAAAACACATATGACAACATAAGTGGAAATAGTTTCTGGTTAGATAACAAGCGCCATCTAAAGGCCGATGCCTAATACAGCTTACTTGTTTGTATTGCCTAAATCTGTACAAATAAATACGTATCAAAGCTTTTCAAACGCCCACGGGTGGCCTGCATATGTTGCAAATTCAACGACTTTGTATCATGCATCAAATTGGCATGTAGATGGGATAGCGAGGAGCCAGGCGCTACAAAGAGAGCCCCGAGGGCCTCGGGAACGCAACAATGTCAGTAACGACAGCCCCTACATACCTACACTGTCGAGGCTACCAGACCATTATATCCAGATGTTGTGGGAAGATTTTTGCGAAAACACAGGTAATAAATTCCTTCGACCGGACATCGAGCAAGGGTCGTTGGGACTCGATTTTAACGCTCTAATCATACGCCACTCACGTTGGCACAAACTCCTCAGCGTTCTTCGAGAGATCATTTTTTTTGTTTTCAGAGGATGCGCATGCCCTCGTCACTGAACAATCTCTTTATATAAACGGATGGTTTAGAGAAATCCTACTTGATTAAAATGACAAAGTTCGATATGATACCTCAAAAACGAACCATTGCTTATAAATAAATTTTAGGTTGAAGACAGGGTGGCGCTCTTTATAAACTGAACTGGATACAATAAACAACCAGGCAAACGTTTACGCTTTGAAATGCAGCTACGCACAGTTGAGCACGTTATAATCAGTCATTTCCCATTTGCTATTGTCTGATGCTATTATCGCACTGTTTTAACCTTTTGTCGCGTCTTTATTGCACAATTCTTTAATTGATTACTGATATGTATCAAGCGACCGAAAAATATGCGAGTGTAAATACATCCGTATGACCTGCCGAGCGCGCAGACCTCAAGGCGGCTTCTTGAGTCAGCTCAAATGATCCAGTCACTCTCCGAGCGTGCAGATGGCAGTGCCTCCCGCTGCTGTCACATCCCAAGACAATCAAGTCCGCTAGCGGAACTTATTAGTTAATAACCATTCATGACTGATAGAGCCATCTTTAGATACGATAACTTGCATTATATGTCTCCAAAGGAAGACAGGCTTATAATAACATTTATTGATGTGTGTATACATTTCAATTAATTCAATTCAATTATTTACAGGGCGGTCGGAGCGCCGTTTGTATATAATACATTGTTTTCTGTCTTTTTCAATCCATAAATGTCAGTTTGGCATGTTTTGGTTGCATGTAATCGCAATAAATAATTATCATGATCGTTGTATACAATGAGAGCTTTCAGTCTTGTTATCAGGGCGATCTATTGCGCCTCTGCCGGCGGCGTTTCAGTATCGTTTATTATTAATAATGTTACGTTATATTATGAACGTTAGCGTATGTCGGGATGTGGAAATTCGGGTTGGAGAGAAAAACGTATCGAGTCATCCGTGAAACACAGTACACAAAATAGCTTTCGAATTTTGGCAACTCCACAGCGCGATGTGAATATTTTATGGAAAATAACCATATATAAATGAAATCCCGACTACAAACTAGTATTCCATCATTTGCGATCGCGAACGTACACAACTCAATACTTCGATCACGTTGGATTTCATCCATAGATTTATAAAATCACAACTTTTTTAGCCTTTGATTACAATATGCTTGTAGGAAAGCGTCAATTTGCTTAAACAAAATTAATGTTCACGGTAATTTCTCACGAAAAAATTGTCGGTGACTACTTTTATGATTTATTTGCGCTTAGTATAGGCAACAATGCTTACTTTAATTACGTTTATTGGTAGAATTTAGATAGGCATTGCGTTTGAAACTATTATATATGTAAAATTGCTACGTATTGTAATATCTTGTAAGGGAATCCAGTACAGTTTGCCAAATGACGGTATCTAGTAAGTAGGCAAGCATAGGGTGTACCACGATTAGTTCGTTTCCTCCGGGTGCCGAATTCAACGGATTACTCGCTCGCCAAATATTCTGTCGTTGGACAGTGACACAATGAACATCTCGGATAATGTAACGGGTACGACAAACGGTTCTTCGGCTTCAAACACAGGCGGGAGGCTCCACTATGACGTGGTCAGGGAACATATCGTCCGATTTACGTCTCCGGTGTTGTTGGTGTGCGGATTGGTGGGTAATTCGTTAATTTTGGCGGTTTTGCGTCGCCGGGAGCTCGGACATATGCCGCCCGGACCGTACTTGGCCACCTTGGCCATTGCCGATATGGCCGTTCTCTGTTCCGGTTTGGTAGAGCAATGGATGACGAATGGCTACGGCATCAGCTTCAGAGACACCGATATTGGATTTAAGCTGATAATCTACGTAGTTTATTCGTCAGTTCACTCCTCAGCCTGGCTCGTCGTCGCTGTCACCGTCGACAGATTCGTCAGCGTTTCCTTCCCGTTCTTGGCACTAAAGATCCACCGGAAACACCGCATCGTGGCGTCTGCCGCCGTTGTCGTAATTTTCTTGTGCGTCAACGTCCACTTCCTAATTTTCATCCAAAGTAAATCGATAAGAGCCGAATATGTATATTTCATAACAAATATATGGACAATTGTTAATATTTTGATATTTAGTGTTGTACCTTTCACCGTGATTGCTGGCTGCAATATCGGCATTATAGTCGCGTCACACCGTTCTAATAGTTTGCGACACTCGCTACGACACGAGAGTGGACGAAATGCCGAAAGCGCCAAAGAAAAGCGAGACGAGGCGCGACTCACACGTCTCTTGGTAATATTGAATGTTTTCTTTATCTTAACCACCTGTCCGGTAACCGCTGTACATATCTACAACGTGTACCGTGTGACTGGTAACGATGAACTGTCGCGTGCTCGGGATAAACTTATCGCCGCGGTTCTTTCTCTTGTGATGTACCTAAATAACACGCTCAACTTCGCGTTGTATTGTCTTACTGGCAAACGCTTTCGGATAGCTCTCCTCGCTCTGATTCGTTGTAGGAATCCCGGCACACCAACGGAACTCTCTGTAATATCTACCAGGGCTTCGATTTATTCTGTTAAATAGCGTGTGTTGAAACTCTACCTAATTAGTGTATAAAGCCATCGGTGTAGTGGCGTTAGTTCACAGACTTATCACAAGCGTTTTTCCCGTTTGGTTGTTTCTAATTACCAAGGCGAACTTTGTTCTGAATTGTTGCACTGAAGAAAGAGTCTGCGATGTACGTATCGTTTCCCGTTGCTATCGAAATCTCGAGTTATCGTACAGGAATCGCACAATGTATACATCTGACATTTAATGAAACCAAAACGCATCCTTAAAATCGCATGAAGTTTATATATAAGAAATCTATAATGCGATTTATATAGCCTGATGGTAGAGTCGGATAAGTGAAATGACTTCTCCTGATAAAAAAAAACGATTATTTTTGCGATTTTCAGTACTGCCTATGTGAAGTCATTCTTATGAAGACACCCGCAAAAATATGCCAATCATTCAAATGTCTACGATTCGCCTGAAACATTTTTGTCCTGCCTCTTCTTTATTGGTAAACTATATCGATATCGCTATGTCTGTCGAAATAACAAAATATACATTGCCCCGACTGTCTTACGCAATACCAACTTCGTGATGTCGCACATACCACGAAGTCTGTGACCGTCGATGATAGTGTGCAGAAGATGAACTAAGAAGGGTTCCGATCCAGGCAGTAGAAGATATTCGCGTTAAAAGGCATAACATATCTCTTTAGCGAAGACGTCTTACGCTTAGCGACTGGCGACATAAAGACGTGTACTAATATTTCCAGATATTACCTTTAACATGGCCGTACAACAGCCTGCAGCGGTGAATGCGTAATAAAACTATGGTTGTTCAACAGACAGACCCTTCCGTGACATTGGCGATACCTATTGGGTATTTAGGATTATGCAACCTTTCCCAAATGTGTTTTCAAGCCTTAGTAGCCTGTAGCGGAAGGATGAAGATGAACCTATACATCTACTGTATGCTGCAGTACGCTAAGATTTAATCATTCTCTATACCATCACTGGCCCTCCAGACAGCGGTTAAGTACGCTTAAACCGACAACGCACGCGATATTAGGTGCAGACATACACACTCCGTAACGACATCGCTGAAAGATAACAGATTTCACCGCTTTGACAGTTTGACTTTGTGAAATACGTCTGATAACCGCCCCCTCTCTCCCTCGTTATAGAGCGAACGCGATTGTGTATCTACTTTAATGTCCCCGTTTCGAGATACGGACATCTCAAGTGAGAGGTAATGGCTCTAACCATGCGACTAAAACGATTCTTCTCATATCACCTTCGAAGAACGGGAAGTTATTTCCCGTCTCTAATGCTACGGAATCTCGTGATTCTTAACGATGCTGCAGTTATCTCCGTTGCAATTCTACCTTCATCACCTGATGAAGCATAGCGTTCATGCGAAAGCTTGTCATCAATAAAATAGTTAGTCTAAAAAGGTGTTGCCTGTTAGTTTTATAGTTACCATCTATTAGACTAACACGGCTACCCACCTATATACCGATGAAAACTACAAAGTTTGCGGTTTGTCGCATGTGCACGCCCTCTTAAAGGTAAAGGTTAAGGCGTGCTTTTGGTGCCACTTTATAATTAAATGTCAGTCGCATTGCCCTGTTACATCCCAAAGATAATTTTATAATAAAATATTCCACGACAAATCTTCCTCAATATTCAAGCACGAAAATCTTGCTAATTTCCTATTGTGGGAGGCAAGGGAAAAAATCCCCGGTTTATGCTGGTCCGAACTCGCAACCTCTCGCATGAAAGGCAACGCCTCAAACCACTATACCGCTGGCGCCTCTCTTAGGGTTAGGGTTAACCCCAACCTCTTGATATCTCGTGGTACCAAATGCATGGTGCTACGCAATGTTGAACGTTGTTACTTTGAGTAAATCCTTCCAGACGTTTGGTCATTGTAGTCAACCATCATAACGAGAGACTTCAACGTTTTCAACGGCCCCTTTGGCATTATCAAGAACAATTATTAACAAGTAAATCCTGTCAGACGTTTGGTCATTGTAGTCAACCATCATAACGAGAGACTTCAACGTTTTCAACGGCCCCATGTGGCATTATCAAGAACTGCGTACATCCATAAAGTTAATAACGCTATTATCGTATAGTAAGATTGAATTGCATCACATTAAATTTTCTCTCGCGGTTGAAGCAGCACGACCGATAATAATCGGTCACTTCTTCTGTTAAATCTACGTCCGACTTAACTTTTCAGTAACAAATATTTTCTCGTTTCTCCTTTTGATAAATTAATAAAGTATGGGCGTCAAATCAAGCGCGTAAATGTGGCATCTGGTCTGCTAATTGCGTTATTTTGATGGGAGATGAATGTACATTCTGCTAGACAAACATCCCGCTGTCTAGGTTTTACTGATTGAGGGTACATATATCAGTTCAGTATGTTAATTTAACTCATTTTTTAAAATTAAAAACTGCAACTTGCCGCTCTGTCCACATTAACAAAGTACTGGCGTCAACGTTACATACTTTTGAATATTTCGACTCAATAATTTGCTAATTTGCATTATAATTATCGATTCTGAAATGCTGTGTTATGCTCTCTGTGCTTCATGATTATCAGAAACACATATTCGCTCAATCATGTGTCATCGTACACAATATAAATTTGGCATCTGTAAACGCCAAAACCTGTCGTTGATCAAGCGCGATATATGAAATCCAGAATTTAACTCGTGCACAGCCCGATAGAGGGCATATTCGTATATTGATGCAAACACAAACACTGCGAAATATTCCTTGATACGAGTGTTTCTACGGCAATTTAATTTATTTAGACATTCAAGTACTATTGATCGACAGTGTTTTAGTCGGTAATATTAGTGCAACTAAAAATCTACGTCTAGACCTAATTTGCTATCATATAGTCTGTGATTCTATTTATTTATCTTACATTGAGATTGCTATTTACATATCTGTGTGAAATTAAGAGTAAAAAATTGTAATATTATGTTCACCTATCTAAAAGTCTCTAATTGTACCTAGTATAGGATTAATATGAACATTTCGGATAACGTAACGGACACGACAAACGTTACTTCGGTGTCAGGCACGGGCGGGACACTCCGATATGACGCGATCAGTGAAAATCTCGTACGATATGCGTTTCCGGTGTTGCTGGTGTGCGGATTGGCGGGCAACTCGTTAATTTTGGCGGTTTTGCGTCGTCGGGAGCTCGGATATTTGCCGCCGGGACCTTATCTGGCTGCTCTGGCGATTGCTGATATGGTCGTTTTATGCTCTGGTCTCCTGCAACCATGGGTGCACGATGTCTGGGGCATCGACATTCGGAAAACCGATATTGGTTTGAAGCTATTCACGTACGTAATCTATTCCTCAGTGCAAACGTCTGCCTGGCTCGTGGTTGCTGTTACCGTCGACAGATTCTTCAGCGTCAATTTTCCGTTTCTAGCTCTGAGGATCCAACGGAAACACCGCGTCGCTGCAGCTGTCACCATCGTCGTATTCTTCATGTGTCTTAATGTTCACTTCCCAATATTTGTGGGAACAAAAAATATGCGATTTGACTACATAAATTTTCTAAAAATATGGAATATTCTAGACTTTTTGATCGCCAGCGTCGTGCCCTTTATCGTTATTTTAGCGTGTAATACTGGCATTATACTCGCGTCGCGTCGTTCTAGTAATTTGCGCGATGCGATACCATCGGATGGAAAGATGAATCCGGTTCGTGTGAGAGAGAAGCGAGACGAGGCACGTCTTACACGACTCCTGGTCCTATTAAATATTTTCTTTATTTTAACAACATGTCCAATAACTACCCGTAACATCTACGCAGCGTTTACTGCCAGACCTGACGATGTATTGTCGCGTGCTCGCGACAGACTTATTCTCATGGTTCTTTCCCTCTTGATGTACCTAAACAACACGCTAAACTTCGCGCTGTATTGCCTTACCGGCAAACGCTTCCGTTCCGCTTTCCTCGCTCTGTTTTGTTGTCGGGAAACTTTTACAGACGCGACACATTTGGGCGCATCGGACAATGCTTGTCTCCATCCACTTAGCAGTACGGCGTCGTTCGTTTTTATGTTATAAATGTCACGTGTGGACGGAAAACACCAATCATCGACGACACACCAAAACCTATTGCCACTAACAACATATAACCGCATTTCAGCAACCACTCAATTTTTTGCGGTCCGTGTCCAGTTGACACACAACTCTAAATCGACTTGTCGAGTCCGATTCGATGTAATTTTATAATTAGAGCATTGATACTATAACATCACGAAATATACACAACGTTAGCAGTAAACAGGCTGTATATCTCGATTGTTTACAATGCGGTCGCTGTAAAACGTTAGATGAGGCGCATGAATGGCGGCTTTGTGCTACTTCTTTTTTCTGGTGTTTTATGATTGAATTGTGGAGACCCGGTGCAATTGTTTCCCGAGTCTGTGATGTGTGATTGATCATGTTGCGACAGCGAGTGTTCATTATCACGCTGTCCAGAGTGTTGTGTGCAGGTCGGGTCAAAGACGACTATCAAATAGCTTTGCTATCACCTCTTTATAGGCAGCTTTGCATTTAGCAGCAAATGAAATATTACAGTCATCGACCTTACCCGTTCTTACTGACGAGTTTCTTCACTGCCCGTCATTTCGTACCCTCCTATGTGAATTGATTTCACAAATGTAAACATTATGAGGATATGATGACAGGTAAAATCCATATTAAGATGTATAATTCGAGTAGAAATATATGCAATGCGGGCACATATAGTAGTGAAACTCTACTATTTAAACATGATACACAACACGGATCATATACATAATATACAACACGGATCTCTCGAACGGCTGCGATATGCTAAAAAACGTCGAATTTTCTGCGATGATCTTCAGCAAGTCATTTATCCTCTCGCTGGATTAAACCCGTTTCTACAATGGATAACGCCCGATATCATAATTGATGGCAAATATAAAAACGTCGAAATTATTGTATCTGCGCTGAATAGCTACCATAAACGTTAATTGTAAACCGCATTTGACGCCTTTATTGGCTGATGGCTGCGCTCGTGAGACATTGTACGGTCTCTTCGCCTATTTTGTCTTCTCTCCGAAATCACAGCTTGACGTTCTTTTCTAGATTAATAACTCACCCTCTCACCACCAAACGTTCACTCTTAGGTTGCATTTTCTTATGGCGATCTATTTTCCCCGCCCGACAGGGTTTTTATCCTCATCGTGTAGTTATAGTACTAATTTATAAACGCTAAAGTTCGCGACGTAGTACATTTTGGTATCTATAGGCCAGATGCCACTATGTGTTATTCATTATACCCGCTTACAACCGGATTTGATGACATAACTCGCGCTATTGGATTACAAACCCGTTTTGCTGAATATGGCCTTTGTGTGAATGTTGATATTCCGTTACTTTTTTATAGAATAGAATAGATGTATTTATTAGAAGAAATACAGACCCACGCCAATAAATACTTAAAAGCATGGGCTCCGCAGAGCGCAGAGACAACGCCTTTACACTGTTATGGTAATGGTCCCCAGGTAGCACGTTCAAGTTATTACTTACGATTATTTTCAATAGTGAATATTACAACGCAATGAGTAATACTGTGACTATAAAACACGGAATGTGTACACACACACACACACACA
>WURV02201372.1:0-11621 GCA_011762755.2 Epimenia babai
GGGGGGCCTCTGTATCTTAATACATGTTGAAAATCCATGAATAGAAAACTGGTGACTAGAATGTATATAATGCACTATATATTTATTATTTATAGACGTCTAAACAAACGACCAAAAGCCGTGCTCTTGTCATCGATAGCTGTGACTATTGTCGCAGTCGAACCCCAGCACGCACGGTGATATTAGCTTGCGTGGATATTATCTAATAACTAATAACAACAGCCAGATATCTGATGGATTTTATTGTCTGCATCAACGTGAGATTTCATTCATCTCGAACCACCACCACACCACCACCACCACCGCGATTGTGCTATCAAGCATCAACCATTGCCGTTCAAATTTACTTCCGAATAAATAATAAGTGTTTTTTCAAGAATTTAAACAAAACCACGGTGAAATTTTCCATTCGAGCTCAATGCTCAATATGTCGACCGACCATATCGTCGTAGCACTATAAAATACCCATAACGTTTGACCTGGATAAAGCCCGATAACACAGAGAGATATTACGCAGTAATACTGCTGATATAATGGTCTATCAGACTGTAGAGACACTCTATTACAGAGTTAGTCATGGAGCAGTCAGTATAAGCTGACTGGGGGTGAAATAAGACATGAACAGAAGAACCTATCACATCATAAGGTAGATTAACAAAGAGAGGTGTATTACCGCAAGCATTAGTATACAAGTAGTTGATTATACTTGTTCAGCTTTAATCCATTAAGGTTTAAATCTCGTAATGTAAGCGCAATATGATCACTACACTCAGATCATCAGCATTGTACACACTGATAAACTCAGTTTGGCCTCTTCTTGCTATTTAAATATTCCTGTTATTAGAATATTCTGGTGACTAGAATATTCCTATTGCTAGAATATTATTAGAATATTCTCATTTTTATTATATTCCTTATTTAGGGATATTCCTATGTATTTTGACTATTCCTATGTATTTTGACGATGGCAGTGGGAAAAAATGCTGTCTTTAATATGAGAGTTCGCAAGTTCGAACCAGCATAAACCAAGGATTTTTTTCCGCGCCTTCAACAATAGGAAATGAGCAAGATATTCATGCTTGAATATTGGGTAAGATTTTATAACAAGGAAATATAGTACATGCGACCGGCTCTAAATCATAAAGTAGCACCAAAACCTTGCCTATTGCTTTTTATCTTAAAATATTCCTGTTAATTGAATATTCCTGTTATTAGAATGGTCATATTATTCCAAAATGGGTAAATGCTCAATATTATCCTTGGCGGGGTGATATGAGAGTGTCAAAGGTATTGTATATACGCTGAATAGCTGCCAAAAACATTTCCATTGTATACCGCATCTGAGAGCCTTTATTGGCTCATACTTAAGGCCTATAAATGTTGTACTTTCCTTTTTAAGAATATTCGTATTTTCATAATATTCCGATTTTTATAAGATACCTGTTATTAGAATATTCCTATCTATACAATATTCCAGTTATTAGAATGGCTATTCCAATAAATGCTATAATTTATTTGAGAGTGAGAAGAGGTATTTTATTACCAGGAGGATCCTAGAATTTCGACACTCACGATCAGAGGTGGCAGGTGAGGGGGTGGCAGGTGAGAGGGTGGTGCTGGGGTCATCGAGCACCGCCCGCTGCTTCACGCTGGCCAGGGTATCTTCAGCATTACGAGCCATCATCGCGATCTGCTCCTTCACCGACAGACCGGCGAGCGAGTCCGGGTCCGGCGGCGCCACGAGACTCAGCGCGAGCGGAGAAATCTTATTCTTAGCCTTCTGCAGCTCTTCGGGTGTCACCGGCTGCCGAGAAATGACCGTATGGTCGTGTACCAGTTCCATCTCAGAGAGTACAAAGTGATATGAATTACGTAATGATTACGTATGATGGTGTACCAATGGCATCGCACAAAGTGATATGAGTTACGTAATGATTACGCATGATGGTGTACCAGTGGCATCGCAGACAGTACAAAGTGATATGAATTACGTAATGATTACGTGATGTTAAAGGGGATAGCCAATGTGGTTCTCTGAATAGTCGGGAAGAAATGCACAGAAAAATTCTATACCTCTGATGGGACTCGAACCCACGACCTTCAGATAACCGGTATGGTGTTCTACCAACTGAGTGGATAGAGAAAACACCGCAAAAATCAGCCAATCACTTTACAGTCCATCATGCACCCAGACATCTGTGTATATCGTTCGTATGATATACGGACTTAAAATATCGGTGGTTCTTAAAAATGGTGTCAAATACCTAAATACGCAGAAGGCTTGCCCCTGTTGCTCAGTTGGTAGAGCACCAGACCGGTTATCTGGGGGTCGTGGGTTCGTGTCCCATCAGAGGTATAGAATTTTTCTGTGCATTTCTTTCTAGTAATGATTACGTATGATGGTGTACCAGTGCCATAGCACAATGTGATATGAGTTACGTAATGATTACGTATGATGGTGTACCAGTGCCATAGCACAATGTGATATGAGTTACGTAATGATTACGCACGCACCTCTGAATAAAAAGTAACACGGATTGAATATGTCTAAAACTTAACAAGGAGACCGTGGTTTATATTAGTAATATTAAAGGGAAGATCAGGAACAAAAACCATGCGTCTGTGCACACTACACTTCATAATATACCCTGGTTCCATCACACAAGTGATTACTACAGGTGATTACACAGGTGGCAATAAATTAATACTATTTATGCACAAAGAGCTAACCTGTGTAGCGAAACGGGAAGACAGCTTCCTGTTACGTCGCCGAGGAGCGTGATCTTCTTTGGGTGGTGGCTCCTCGACAATCTTCTTCTCAGAAAATAGCTTCATCTTCTCGAGGACGCTCAGCCTGCGAACGGATTACCGTACGACCATATCGAGTTGGCAGACGACAAAACGCAAATATCGGTCGAACGATTCCGAGCTCGACTGGCAACTGTTAGAAACCGTTTGCTCGCTGGCTTTCCTGTGATGACCTTCAGCCGGGTATTTATTTGCGATTGCTGGAGGATATGTGCGTCTAAGACGGCTGGAGGATTGATATACACCATCACCGATATCTTAGTATTTAGGTCATATAGCGATCGTAAACTTTATCAGTCGTAAACCACACCTAAAAGTCTGCATTAACAAACGAATGCATAAATAATACACCTGACCTTTCTACCTGTAAAATTAGATATATGTAGTGAAATCGCACACCCGGTGCCATTACGTTGAACTCCCATATGTAAAAAATATTCTATTTGTATTAGCAAGTAGTTTCTTAGAATATTTTTGAGATTTATACCAATACCGTTGATACAAATATCAGTTATTGAAAACTCTATATAAACATATAAACAAATATCACATCAAGTCATCAACATAAACTCTATATATTCTATATAAAGGATGGGAAAACTACGAAAGCTTGAACCAAATCTTTTCTTAATAATCTTTGCTCTGAAAAAGTGTTTTTGAGGGTGTATTTCTAAAATAAATATCATATCTAGTGACTGCTTTTCTGAGCTTACTATTTGGTTACTTTTTCGACTTTTTAATTTATTATGCATTCGATTCAATACTGTGGCATCAATCATATACAGACCACCATTCAAAGGTCATTGACCTTAGTCAGAGGGGGCATTAAGGGGTGTAGATTTTATGCTGGACTTGCCAAATGTCAATGTATTTTTTCTTGAAAACATGAAATTACAGATTTATGGTAGGCTTTAAAAATATTATATCTATCACTACTCAAGTTTTGACAGTAACTGTGGACATGAATTAGCAAAACGGAATAATTGTGGAACAAAAATAAAACTAAACGTGATGTCAATTGGGGTAGCCATTGGTGGCCTCTGAATAAATGGAGAGAAATGCACAGAAAAGAAACGTATATATATATATAATCAGAGGTATCGGGGTTTTTTTTCTGTGCATTTCTATTCCGAAAATAAAAAGCGAGATATCTCATCTCTCAAGGAGGCCAGCGATGTATTTAGCAGTGTGATTTATAAAGTGGTCTGTCTGGCACATCGTTTACATATCTCTGTATACGGATAGAGTGACTTGTGACATGAGAAATGAATGCACTCCACGCGATGTGATGTGTTGTTGGTACGAGAACAACGAATGCTGCTTCTGCATAACGTACGTGTACAGATATAATCACCGTGGTTACAACTTACCGTGGCCAATCAACGAGATCACTACGTAACTCCCTCAAAAATCTAACTCCAACAACGATGAAAATACATTTTCTCATTTATAATCGCATAAACACTCCAATGCTCATTGTACTGAATTAAAGAAAAGGATTTTATAAACATTTCAATGCGTTATTTCACTACAGATAACTATTAACATAGATTATAGTTTACTTAGAATGAAAAACAGAAAAATTCAGAAAGTTAATCACTAAAGAGACACCGAAGCAGGAGGTAGGGAGAAGGGCAGGTAGGGAATGCGGAGGGGGGGGGGGAAGCTGGGAGAGGAGGCAGACATGGAGGGAGATTAGGAAAAGGGGAAAAATGAAGGAAAGAGAAGGAAAATGAAGGAAAGAGAAGGAAAATGAAGGAAAGAGAAGGAAAATAAAGGAAAGAGGGGGAAAATAAAGGAAAGAGGGGGAAAATAAAGGAAAGAGAAAGTAATAGTAGTTTATCAATGGTATTTATTTAAGTCACAGATGGAATAATTTGTTAGCTCTTTATGCACTTTCAAATGTTACAATAACCCAGTTAAATACAAATCTTCCGGAATATTCCAGAATGAGCATATTGCCATTTCATAAAGATATAAGAGCGGTAGGTGCAACAAACATTTCTGTCCTGTTCTCGTTTGTAACGATAAACTTGTCGCAACTAAGATCGAACCACAAGCCCCAAAAAAAATATCTGTTGAATGTCAGACATTAGTATGATAAAGAAATCTCAGTTAGATGTGTCAGTTAGATGTGTTAGTATGGCTGAAAAAAATTGCCTGTGATAGATACCAGATATTACCAGATATTAGTATCACTAGGTAAAAACATCGCACGTTAGTATCCCGTGTGCAACACTAAGAAAGGTCAGACATTAGTGTAGAAGTCTCAGAAGTGGAATGGGGTAGAGTGAAACGTTAGTATCAATGGGTAAAGGAACCACGTGTTAGTATCCTGCATGTGTCACTTAACAACGTGAGAGATTAGTATGAACCATTGCTTCACTGAGACACACCTCGACACATCGCTGTCGCTGATGTCGCACTCTCCGCGCACGTCTGCATCGCTGGCACCCGTGAGCCGAGTCTGCTCATCAGCCAATAAACTCGCGTCCTTAATCTCAACATCCGTCACCGGCTGCGTCTGCGATCGCTCCCGTTTTTTACGCTGAATCAACCACCTCGCGCCGACCGACCCCGTACCATTTCGATCGCGTCTCGGTTCCCGTCGATTGGTCTCGACTTTCATCTCCTCCTTCGGTTGATCGAACAGCGACATGCGGGCAGACACGCTCAACATCGCTGGATCGGTCTTCTCCATCTGGCACATTTCGTCGCCGACTTCTGTCTCCGAACTCGATATAATCCCGGAATCCGCATTCGACGTTGCTCCAGACGAGAGACCAAGGTTCTTCTCACGTAGAGGATCAAGAGCGCAATCTTCTGGGATTGCATTCAACTCATCGGCGGTGATCGGTGCCGTTTTAAATCTTGCCGCACGACGATTGATCCTTTCCTTTTTGTACGGCTGCGGAAACTCCGTCGTCTGCTTGAATTTGTCCGTGCTTTGTGAGTTGAGTGCACTTTCGAGTGATTTTTGGGTTACCAACTTACGGAAGTTACTCACTGCATGTAGACTAAAAAGGAAAGGATATCAACGAATTAAGAAAACCAAATTTAACTCAAATAAATCTATTTAAACACTGAGAAGCTCAGGACCGAGGTGCCAGAGTGAATATTGAGGGGCTCAGGCTAACACAACAGTACGAGAATAAATATCAGAAGTTCATATGTAATAATATGACATCTTAAGTGATTAACCCTTACCACACTGACAACCGTATATCACATTACTATTACAATACAGTTCTGTGACAACAGAGTGCAGAAGGTTAAAAAAACATCATCAAAAAGAACAGATGATTTGGGACCTGTTTTGTGTCTACCATTTACCATGTAATTTTTAATGCCGGAAGTAATAATATTGTAATGTCAACAAAAAGCTGTTTTAGTTCTCATCCTAATTTTGTAATCACAGAGGAATATTATATTTGAATAACTTCTGTCGCTGGAGTCTGAAAAATTTCACGTTCATGGCCAAAGGAAGCGGGAGGACTGAGAAAAACATGGAGGAGGAAAAACGTGGAGGAGGAAAAACGTGGAGGAGGAAAAATGTGGAGGAAAAACGTGGAGGAGGCAAGTGGAAGAGGAGACCAAGGAAACCGTGGATGACGCGATGGACCGAGTAAAATGGAGTGCTGCAGTAAAGAGGATTGCCACTGAGACAAGGTGCATCCGGCCACCCCCATCAAAGGGGAAAACACCGCATTAAAACTCAGATTGGATTGGCTGTAGTCTGGAAAAACTGTTTTATTTCAATATATCAATATAACTTTGTTGGCGTAACCTTTATGCAGAAAGTACAACACACATCAATGACTACTTTATGATACTTGCAAATATAAACTTTTAAACACTATTGAAATCTGACAGGAGAAAGGAAATATTCGATAATTTCCTGAATTGAGGTTTTCTAAGATTTAGTGGTTATTTCATTACTCCCATGATGACCGCTACTAATATCAAAGGAACCACGATCCACATTTTGCAATGCGCAGTGCAGATCGACACAGCAAGCTGGAGGTCCAGCAGGATGTTGGAATCAAATTTAATATTATACGATAAAACGACAAAATTAGGGACGCTGTGTAATCTTGACGTACCTGCCGGCCTGTTCAATCTCTTCCGTCGTTACCGGGTGAGTGCGACTCCTCCAATCGTCGTGAGAACGATGCTGAAACCTACGGCGCCGTTCCTCCAAGGTCAACGCATGCTCTCCCGCCACCACCTCGAGCTTCTCCATCAACTTGCCTCCATCGACCGATCCGACTGATCCCGATGGATCCTTGTCTTGGGAGAACTGCTTCGGGGTTATACCACCGGAACTGAAATGACGAATAAATCTATATGTATGACTGGCAGCCAGATCTAGAGGATAACTGTAGTAGAGGGTGCCGAGTCCAGATGAAGGCAGGGGGATTGAGTGATAGATCTATAAAAATAAACAGGGGACATTAGGTGCTAGGTCTAGATGACAAATGCAGCCACGCTACATATAGATAGATGCAATAGGACTGAGAACTAGATCGACAAATCGCTAAAACGCAATATCTAAAGTTAACCAATTATATAATTCAGGCACAACATCATCTGTTGATTTTGTTACTCTTAGCCTAAAGATAGATGACTATATTCTGCGCATGTTAATACGGAACCGACATGCCCAGCTTTCGTCTTCATTAATTGACGAGAAAGGACAATAACCGTAATTTGGGAGTGGTCGAGCTTGACAATGATTCTTCAATTTTATTCTGTATTTGGAAGATACGCTCAGACATCGACATACGCCGCTCTTCGTTCGGCTCTGTGCTACCATCTTGGATTTCTGCAATCTCCTTCCTGTGCGTAGGACACAACGTGTTAGGGTAAGAGAAAAATGAGGTAACACCTTTTTGAGACTAATTGAATTTATTCGTAAACAAGCTTTCGCATATATGTCATATGCTTCTTCAGGCTTATCGAATGAAATTGATCAATATGTGGGAGTGCACGAAATTTATAGTAAAAGCGTGTCAGGGTGAATCGATGAATTACATAAATATATTTAATGATGTAAAATCATTCTTTATGCTGATTATGGCGGAATTTATACGCAAAAACGATCTTATAAAAGTAGCGAATGTTGTTACATATGGCGTATAAATGCTGTGGCTCTATTAACAATATGTCAGTGTCTGAACAATTCACATGGAAGTCAGATTAGTCTTTGGATAACATGGATATCTTTTATCCCCTTTGGATAACATCTAGACAAAAGCAAAGGTGACATTAGACATTAAGCACTAATGTTATTGAGACTTTATTACAGGAAGCTTCGCATGTAGGAATTTGAAACATTTTAGTAATATGTGAAAGCTCGTAAGATAGATTCAATTTGTCTAAAAGTGTAATCGTCATTTTTGTGTTTAACAACTTATTTAACAAAACGAATCTGTGTTGCCGTGCGTAATATATCTAGATGCTATTAAAAAATAATCAAACAATATATACAGATTATCGCTACAGGCTAGCATCCGAGATGCAGTCACGGCGGGAGGGAGGAAACTCTTTCAATCACCCCATTGCAATTAGGCCATTTTCTTCGTGTGAAACACTATACTCGACAGAGTAGGAAATGAAGCCCGTTTTTATTTCACACTTAAGAACAAATAGTACTAGCTCGTAGCAGAATAGAGCAAATCTTTATTACTAAACAAAACAAAACAATGCGTATAATTCGCGACAGACGTACCTAACTTTATCGCGTATATCTTGCGTCTCTTCTTCCACTTCGGCGTCATCGCTTCCATCACTCTGCTCATCGCGACGGGCCCGCAGAAATGACGCCAGTTCTGGATCAACATTCCCCGGCTCATTTAACGACCACCTATTGATATCACTCGATGACCGCTTGAGTATACCCCGTAGCGGCTGCTGACCTTTAGGCGGACTTTTGGGCTGCCGTAACCGCACTCGCGATGCCATCTCACCGTCAGTAACACCGGAGTCAGTCCTCTCAACGACCTCTGTATTACTCTCTCCTTTTTCTGTTGAATCGCATTTTGGTTCCTTAGCACTATGAAATTGTTTATCACCTTTTGATACGAAATCTTGTTCTAAAGTTTTGTTACTGCCTTTAACGGTATGTAAATCCAAAGTCTTTTGATACCCACCTGCTGTCGGCTCAGCGTTAGAACTTTCGACCTTATCGACCACACCAAGATCACCGTGATGTTTTACATCAGCATTACACGACAAATCATTTTGCAAATCTTTTGGAATGTCAGACGCAGCGATTCCTGTATCACCGTGGGTTTGAGGTAGTTCCCTCCTTCTACGAGATGAACCTAGAACTCGTGGTACAGATACATCACAACTATCCGTTCCCACGCCTGGAATGCTATGCTCTATCTTCTCTTTAATCGGAGAGACCTGGCCAAGTTTATCTAAATCAATATCCGTGGATGTTTCATCGAAATCCTGAAGCCACTCAAACGCCGTATCTAAGTTACTACTCCCATTCGACAACTCGGATATGCTCAATGTGCTCGTATCAGGAGTATCTGGCGTTGTCAATTTCTTATCTGCGGGTTTGTTACCCGAAATTAAATGGCTTTTATCCTGAGCCGTAATCGGTAAAGTAGTAGGTTTCTTAAAAGTGCTCAAATCTTCTTTCAGGACTCTAGTCTCAGTCAATGGCTCGACCCAGGTCTTTTCATCGCAAACACGATCATTTGGTCTACTAACATCCGATGTCTTCTTAACAGTTACCTGAAACACCGAGGTCTGATTAGTGTCTTTTCTACCCCGAGGATCTGCAGTGACCTCGGCAACATCGCTCGATTGTGTCTCAACCTTCTTCTGTAGACGACGTTCTCCTTTAACGCTCGCCGATCGAACAACTTTGCTCGAGCTATCTGATGATGAACACGACTCTTCAAATCGCCGGACTCGTTCCCTCAAACTCTGCGTCCGCTCCGGCGTGCGGCGTAGCCCGGTTGATTGACCCTCATCAGTATTTATTGCAGCTAATCCGGATTTGCGATGATGTACAGCTGCTAATTCATTTTCCGAATGATCAGACCCACTTTCAGATCCGGAAAATTTCTTCAAGAGATCGGAAAACTGCTTGCCTCGCGTATAGCAAATATTAGAGAGTTTCTTGTTGTTGAGGGGACTGTCAGTGAGCGAAGGGTGGTTCTCTACATCTGCCACTGGCACCTACAAAAACAATGTATTCCGAAAGTAAACCCATTCAATCGACCTATCACAAAACACCCCTTGAATAGAGCTCTGAATGCTCGAAAAATTTTGATATCAATAAAAATACTGTAACGATAGCGATAGATTACTGTAGTCAGGTTATGGGCTTTCACAAATTTACTATGATATAAACAGGATATTTTCTTAAGAGGTATAGCATTAAGAGAAATGCTGTGTCGATATGTGATGGCAGTTGACTCAGGTCTGTGCTTCAAGACTCGGGAAGTCTGTGCTTCAAGACTCGGGAAGTCAGTGCTTCAAGACTCGGGAAGTCTGTGCTTCAAGACTCGGGAAGTCTGTGCTTCAAGACTCGGGAAGTCAGTGCTTCAAGACTCGGGAAGTCAGTGCTTCAAGACTCGGGAAGTCAGTGCTTCAATACTCGGGAAGTCAGTGCTTCAAGACTGAGGAAGTCAGTCCTTGAAGACTGAGGAAGTCTGTGCTTCAAGACGCACTTTTTGACAGAGAAATGCTAAGACTCTATATTTGATATTCATATCGTACCTTGAAATCCAAAATGCTATTTTTAACTACAGAATGACACCATCAATTCCTGTATTCAGTTGTACATATACATATACGAGGGTAGTCTGATGAGTTCATAGGCTCACCAAGAATGACCCAAGCGAAACAGATGAAACTTTACATGTAGCAAGGCGAGTGATTGTGGCGAATAAGTACACAGTGTCTTCCAGTGTACTCTCATTTATTAATCATTTATGCAGTCTTACCTCGTACCTACTGCAGCTTCTGACCAAAATGGACAGAATTTGGCACCATGGGGTTATCACAGGCTTAGCCCCCAAAGGACATCGATGCTGATATAGTGGAACCCTTAGGTGATAATGCCCCAGAATTATCCACCTTTGCCTGGCAAACGATATCCAACCAATGATGACTTCATAAGTACCGACGAGCGTTTTTCCGTGATTGAAATGTGGGCTTCTATACCACGGATATCCCAGCGCTGTAACATCGTTGGACTGAGTGTGTAGAACGCAAGGGGGACTACGTTGAAAAATAACCACCCAACAATCTCATGGGGAAAAGGCATCAAGGTTGGCCTGTGAACTTTTTAGCCTATCCTCGTATAAAGTACTTATGCAAAATACCATAGATATGTGAGTTTTGTTTGTCATAGAACATCAGCTCACTCTTTTTTTTACATACACACAATAACACGCCTACAATGAAGATAAAGGGGTGACGGTGACGATGTTTTTAGTGCGACTCTAATGGTAGTATTTGTCAAGAACCCTTACAGTATCGCCCCATTATAACCAAAAAAAATAATTTTCAATAGCCCGCTGCACGACAAGTCGATTCTCAAGCAAGACAACCTCGCTCATTTTATAGCTATAAATCAATATGTTATGTGAGAGAAGGTGCGGCAAAAATCGTTTGTTCAGAGATTCAAATTTGAAACCTCTCGTATGAATCGCCACGTTCAATCACTGCACGTCTAGCGCCGACACTGACAGTAGAGGAATGTTTAGAGTGCTATTCAAGGTAAACGATGTATGTACCAGTTCATGGGCCCTAACACGGGGTGGTCCGGATGGTGGTTTGGTGTC
>WURV02201383.1:0-11620 GCA_011762755.2 Epimenia babai
TAAATGACTTGCTGAGGATCACCGCAGAAAAGTCAACTGGTGGGAAGTTTCGAACCCGCGACCTTTCGGTTACGAGTTCAGTGTTCCTACCACTCGACTAACTGCTCCCCCACAATACTCTTAGATACGTATGTTTTCTCGCGATTACTTTTCGCCTATGCGTCAGATACTTCGACACATGGTGCCCATAACAGTGGTGTAAAATCTCACGTACACGCGCTCACGATAAACATACCGAGTACATATGGACAATAATTGTACACCCAACGTAATCAATAGCCTTACGATCATTCACGGGTTCGTTCACTCGGACCACTGCTCGTCTGATGCATAATAACTGTACTTCACTTCTGTAAATAATTCCGAAAGCCCGTGCAAGCGAATGAAAATAATGATATATCTACTAGACAAGTCGTCCCGTCGTGTTATGCCCCAGCTTCTTTGATTGTGTGGAAACTTTTTATCCTAAAGACGCCGCGGTAATCCGCCGAATCTTTTACGGGTAATTGAACGATTGACTTTAATCGTGCAGCATATCATTTTACTACTGATTTTTTTCTTTGTATCTTTGTATCGGGCCCGTAACCACTGCCTTTTTTTTCGAGAAATGATTTTTATCTGCACTGTTGCTGATCGAGCTACGCGCATTTCTGCGTTTCTTGCAGCCGGGTCGCGTCGCTGTCAAGCGGAATGTCAAAACGGCGGGCGGTGCAACTCGTTCGGGGAATGCGAATGTAAACACAGCTTCTACGGGAAGTACTGTCAGATAGGTCAGTAATAGGTTTACATAAGATAAGAGATCCGATAAGACCCGATGTCCATTAGCAATTCCGTATATAAATCAAATGGAGTTCTCTACGTGCAATACCATGCTTCCTTAATTTATCATTCTTCTTAACACGACAATAAACAAATATTTTCCAATAAACAGTCTCATGTTAAGGATGTTCACTTATACCATATACCACAAACAATGGCGTCTAAGAAGCACTTTCCCATACAAATTGTCGTTATAATTAATCCCACTTCTTATACGCAGAATGCGTAAAATAATAAGTGACGCCTTTTAAAACCAACTGAGATAAATTTTAACAAGAGCTTTTCGTATATCCAGTACACTCCATTGAGCGCAATTTTTTGCGCGTTAACTCATCCCGACTTCATTCCGAGCAATACTTTGTGTGTTCACACATCCTGACATCATTCCGAGCAATACTTTGTGTGTTCACACATCCTGACATCATTCCGAGCAATATTTCGAAATAACTCTTGAAATTTATCTTACATTTATAGTTGATAAAATTTTCTCATAAACGAGCTTCCGATGTAATATGCTTCGCTTGGCTCAATAAAATTGTTCAACATGTAAAATACAAGGCGTTACCTGTATATATCTCGTATTTTTCGTTATGGATAATAGGACCCACCCACAATGCGTGATTCATGATAATTGATTCCCGGTTGTTCTGCCGGCTTTTTTGTAGCTACGTTAAACGTGTACTTGTGAACTATTGTTAGCAAGTACTATTCCTTTTATACCAACGTGGCAAACGCCAGTGCTATTTCTCGAAAGGTGACACTTATAGGTCGAATCTTAGACTGTTGGTCAATGAAGTTGGAAATGTAAATTGACACACGTCACGATTGACTAGCCCAGAATCTGTGATCCCCTAGTCTTTGACTGAGCCTCACAGAAACGAAGATTCTGCAATCCTTTTCTGTAAGATTGTCTACATTTGATACCTCTCGTTAGTTATCCGCCATTTTGTTTTGTGTTCTCTTTATCCAGCCATGTGTTTCCCGGCGTGCAAAAACAACGGGTCGTGCATATCGATGGGGCAGTGCAGCTGTCGGGACGGGTTCGAGGGGCAATTTTGTGAGACTGGTGAGGGGATCGTCATTACGAGCAACAATAATAACATAGATGCGGTTATCTCGTGTAACAAGCCACGGTACATTGCATAAAGCTTGTTTCTTTACGAAGCCTGCAATTTATCTCTAATCCCCATAAAGCATAGAATGTGAATTAGTCGAAAGTGGAAAGACGTCGTTTTTGCCGAATTCTTGAGTCTGTCTCGTTTGTTTTTTTTTTCGGAAAGGATATACACTTAGTAGGCCTAGTAAATAGCGTTTACAAGGAGTGTCCCATAAGTTTCTGGCCAAACCATGATGTCAACGTCGTATGATTTCCGTTTTTATTTTATTTCTCAACATAATCGCCCTTGACTTCAATACACTTAGTCCAACGTTTTTGTAACTTTTCCAACCCCTTGCGATCCCACCCTTTGTCCTTACCACTCATGCCATAATTTACATGCCATCATTTACATGCCATAAGTCGTTCATGGTTAGGCCAGAAACTTATGGGACACCCCTCATATAGCTCGTATTAACCAATGAATCGGACGTATCTCAGAACACCTCTGGCTGATTCCAATGACGACATGTTGTCAGAAGAAGATTATTTATTATATACGCCGTTAATAACAACAACGTTGTGTAATAGTCGTGGTGACAACTGGTCAAAAAAGTACTGACATTATTGGTCAAAAGCTAAGGTAAACAAAACCCTGGCTAGTACATCGGTTGGTGATCTTTCACGATCCGCCAGCCACTAGACGCTTGGTGTTTCAGCCGTGGCTGAGCAAAAACGAGCACTGGCAGTGGCTGGGAATGTAGACAGACACCCCTCATAATGCGCTATCCCAGTGTCTCAAGGGAGAAATGCGCAGGAAAAAACCGTTACCAACGTCCATGAAGGAAAATGTTTTTTCTGTTCATTTCTCTCCAGTTATTCAGAGAACCACAATGGATACCCCATTTGCATTAAGCTAGTCGTCCGTTGTTTGGCTCATGGCTTTACAAACGAACATCCTCACCGTCCGATCAGACATCCGTTGTCCTGAAAAGATTTTTACGTGTCGCATTGATGGAAGACATGTATTGTTTTGTCTGAAGTGAGATAATAGTATCTTGCCAATGGTTATTCCGATCATATTCATGTTGTCCGGTTGTGACTATCTTTACTATGTTTCTTCCCACTTTCATTATATCCATTTTTTTCACACATCCACGCCGACACACGCGTTCAATTACATTTTTCCGGGTTCCGGGTTTTTAATGTTTTTGTAAACCACCTCAGAGCACCATGTGTGGTTGAGGGGGTATAAAAAGTCCATAGTTACTCACTTCCCGACAGACAGGGGAGGGAAATTATAGAACGTCAGGACGGTTTTGACATAATGGTGGTGTTTAGGTTTTTCTTGCTCGTTAAACGGTTAAAGGATTCTACGCCCACATTCTTGACTTCGTCGGTCTGCGTTCGGACAGTAAGCCGCCATCGAGCCAGCCTTGGAATGAACCGTGTGAATCACGTGTTTATGAATCGGAAATTGTTTATTTACACGCCGACGGAACCGCAGCACTCAGGCTGCCTGCGAGAAATCCGCTCGACTGAATCCAGGAAATTAGTCTCGTTTAGCTAGACTAATATAATCCACGTTTCGGCTTTACACGTTATTCGAAGAATACACAGAGAACCTTGTATTATGAATCTAATTTAGTTTCCATTCATTAGCCTACCGGCGTTTTTCTGGATTTATATTATTTTGTATACACTGTATACAATGATCGCCGTGTTGCCTCGTTCTTAAAGTACGTTCCTGTATTAATTTTTTATTAATCCATAAAGACGGCGGGTCCTATAAGTGCGTGATGTTATGGCGGTAATACTCTAAGACACTTGAGACTAACAGTTTGTTCTGTTTTCGTGTTCACGAAATGGGAGTTTAGCAGCCCTTTTGGTGTTCTGTTGCTAAATTTGTAGATTTGAAATATACGTTCTGTTTCCAAATTGTGTGGCACGAAACGCCGACTTTCACAGGGTCTAATTTTCTATATTTTAGCTTCTAAAATGGCGACTTCCAAAAGGACTTTTTAGATTTTTGTGAGTCGCGACTTTTAATGGCTCTATTTAGCTCCCTAGAGCTTATGTTCCGTGAGCTTTTCTGATCGGGCTTCCTCCGTCGTCCGTCCATCCCTCTGATTTTCTCAAAAAATTTTCTGCTCAAAAATCATTTATCATAGAGCTTTTCTATTTGGCATATTCTCCTAGGGTTGATCTCTTTTAGGTTTGTTTAGCATATCATTGTCGGACTAAGGGGAAGTAATTTCTGGAGATCTTTGTATTTTTACTTGACACATCTTCTCAAGAACTTGTCGCAGAGCTCTCCAAGTAGATATTATCCTTGTGTTGGTCTTTTTTTGATTTGTAAAGCGTATTATCATCAGGCCAAGGCGAGGTAATTTCGCCCGATGTTTGTAATTTTGTAATTTTACTTTTGCTTTTCATGTTCCAGAAGAGTGCTTTAAGGCCTCTTTGACGTTTTGTTTTACTATTTGAATGAGTGTTTTCGGTCTATTTGCTCTGTTGTTTTAACATCCGAATGAGTGTTTGAGGCATGTTTGGCCTCTTGTTTTAATATCTGAGTGTCTAGTGACCTCATTGGGCTTTGCTTTTTTCAGTTTTTGTTTTTATGGTCTGATTTATTTTTTATATGAGATGCACTTGATAGGAATCTCTAATAATCATGAATAAGCCACCTTTGAACGGTGTATCATTATATGGTTTAATTTATGAATTCAGAGCCTGTATTCTGAAAGAGGGAGTAGAATGTTTAGTGTGTAATGTAACTATATCATCTGTATCATATACGTACAGTTGTGTGGTGTGCACACAGGAGCCATCATTCAAATGTAAAGCATTCATTTACTTTTTTCCGCTAGTCAGGCATCTTGAGGCCTTTTTGGCCTCTTGTTTTTTTGTTTTGTCACACAAAATTGCGAATTTTAATAGCGCTTTCTTGTTGATTTCGATATTAAGAAACATTTCAATAATCGCAAAATTAGACTGTAAATATACCTTATAGATCCAGAATGTCAATGCTTTATTGCAATTTCAGTATTGTGCGAGAAACCGTGTCAAAATGGCGGACAATGCATCAAACGCGGTGTCTGTTGGTGCGTTCAAGGTTTCTATGGAGACACGTGTCAATACAGTTAGTTACTACGGTAACAAATAGCCACAATTATGTGACGTCATAGCTAATTCTTGTTAGACAGTACCTTTGAATTACTGTACTTTACTACTAGAACTACTTTTTTGTCTTCTTCAGCGGCCTTTCAATAACGTATTTGGCAACCGTTCGTACCGTAGCATTCAATAGTTTCCCAAAACATCATAAAAATACAAACTAGAATTTGAAATTATACATTTAACTTCATATAGCGCCTATCACTAGTATGTACTAGGTGCTAAATAATACATGTAATAGAAAAAATATTAAGAATTATGCCCCGCTCACAGAAGAGTCTGCCTGATCTGTCAGTCATTGACATTACCGACGAGGTTCACAAGCTTTTGGCCTACACAATGATTACTAGCCTATAGATAAATGAATAAAAAATAAAATCACAAGCTATGTCTTGCCTTGCATACAGAATGATTATAAGTTTGCATGGAATATAATTATAATAGTCTTGCATACAATATAATTATAATAACATTGATTTTGGCAGAGAACCAAGTATTGTACAATGCAACTTGTAATTGCATCTATAGGCATCTGTTTGACTCTATGAAGCAAACGTAATACACACGCCCGTCCGCCCGTCACCAGAGTATTATTTTTAGCTCACCTGAGCTTATTTAAGCTAGGTGAGTTTCTTCAATCGGAGTTCGTCCGTCGTCCGTCCATCCGTCCATCCGTCCATCCATCCAATGTTAGGATTTTCTTAATAAATCTCTTCTAGAACCGCTTATCGCAGAGGTCTGCCTGCCATTTGGCAGATATTGTCCATGGGCTGGTCTCTTCTAGATTTGTTCATTGTTCCGTTTTATGTTTAAGTATGACTTTTTAATCGGTATATCTGAAAGAGATAAACTTGAATTAAAGCGAATTATCGAAGAATTAATAATGGTGATCGGAAACATAGAAGGATATCATCGGACACATAGAAGGACACGCAATAGTAAAACGCGTCGAATTGTGGACTATGACCATAAATACAGAAATTTTGATATAGGCTTTAAAATCCTACTAAAATGTAGTGGAATATAATAACACTACAAATATGTGGAGAGAAATGCACAGGAAAAAACCTATACCCCTGATGGGACTACAAATATGATTCCTTATAATAAGTTGGAAACAAAGGCCGCTCACTCGTTATCGTAAATTATACGTATTTACTTTACTCATCTTGACTTGTATTGTAGCGAGGATTCAATGCGTCCACCGTGTTCACAGAAATATATCCGTGTATCACGTGACGTCACTACCACAGTCAATTCGTGCGCCCCAGTCATCGCGGCATTCCCATTTGATAAATAAATCATGAAAAACCGATCCTGACAATGTTTGCTTATCTTATCGGCGATTAATGGCTTAATTGTGTACATAAACTGAATTTACTAATAACGCCGCTCAATTCTGTCGTTCGGTCACTCAGATTCAAGCTTTTCTGTTGGTTAGCGCAGGTCATTGGGTAGTGCGGGTATTACGGCACGGAGATAAACAACTGCCCCTCCTACTCGCCCCCGTATATGTTCCCACATGTGTATATTTTTAGGTCAATGCCAGAAACCTTGCGCTAACGATGGCACGTGCGTTGGACCGAACAAATGTCACTGTCGGCGTGGATTCAAGGGAGATGACTGCTCATTAGGTGACTTATAGTGGCTTATCTGCCCTTAGAGTATCCCCGCGATTGTAAAATAACGATAATTATAAGGTATTTATGGTTCCATTTTTTAATGAAATGGAAAATTTATTTGATTAACGTTCACTAGCTAAGTTGTTAAACTCGTTATTACGCGAAAACCCCCTGAAGAGCCTATCATTGTAATGTGATAGTTAATCTGCCTATATTTCTAAATTCTCACCAATAATATAATACGTATAGACAGCACATATTAGGGGGGGGGGGATTGTAAAAAAAGGCGAATGGACTCAGATTAAAAATTAGTGCAGCGAAAAGTAGGTGACTAAGTTGCTCAATCAGGGACTGTATATATAAAGATTGAGAAGGGTAACACGAAACTTGCTTATATATTGGAATCTATCCCCGTTATTACAACATTGTTGTTGTTGTTAACATAATTATTTTTGTTCGTGAATGTGCGTTTTACTAAGCAGGCATATCCATGCGGATTCACGGTAATTCAAAGTTGAAATCGATGCCGTTTTCAAATTGAATTTTGAACTTTCCTACTTTAATGTATCCGGTTTTCTTCTCGAATAAACGAAAACATATTCGTTATACGTAATGCGTGAAACGATTTCAGCGGTCAGGTGTCGCAAATCGTGCGGTAGCCACGGTACCTGCGTCGAAGACAACGTGTGTCGGTGTGATGCCGGCTGGAGAGGTCGGCACTGTCACAAAAGTAAGTGAGGACCTTCGCCAGTAAACCAGAAATTATTCCTAATAAAAACCAAAAAAACACACTCTATTGTTATAATGATTTTTATCAATGTTTCCATTTATTTATTCTAATAAAAATCACCGAACCAATGATGGTTATAAAGAATGACAAAAAAGGAAAAGGTGAGGTTATGTGCTACTTTATAATTGAATGTCAGTCGCACGTACAATATTGCTTTCTTATATCTCTAAGATTTTTTTAAAATAACCCATTCCACGACAGATCTTTCTCATTATTCAAGCACGAAAATCTTGCCCATATCCTATCGTGGAAGGAGCGGGAAAAATACCTGGTTTGCATTGGTTCGAACTCGCAACCTCTTGCGTAAAGGGCAGCGCTTCGAACCACTGCATCACTGGCGCCCACTAAAGAACGCACATAACGATGACGTCACGTACAAACGTACGCGATATGGAGATTTTGCGCTGTCTGAAAAGCTACCTAGTACCACAACGAAGTGTACATAAATATGCTTTAGTAGTTTTATTCGCATTGATACCTCGTTCCGAAAATGCAGCTGAATTAAACACAGGAAAACTGTCATCACGTCCACCCCGAGTAATTCACCCACCCCGAGTAATTCACCACATGGACTTATAGTATACACTAGACTATAAACTAGATTATAAATGTTTGGTAATGGATGTAATATATGAAAAACAACGAAATATTTCATCCGTCACTTTAGTCTCGAACTCACGACCTTCTAATTATGGGTATTGTACTCTACAATTCGAGCTACTGACGACACCCTGCGCTATAGAGTATAGACTACCATATATAGGCACTTTCTAATGACGACCAAATATAATTATTAATACTGGTAATCTATGAAGACACTGTGTCATTTAGCGTTTTATACCCAGGTAGTGGCTGTTGTGATGGGACCTTTGTTTTGGGGAGGACTAAGGATCTGTAACAGCTTTCTACGTAATTTTTTTCTGTCGAAAAAAAGAGCGACATACTGTTACTACTGCCATGAAAGTCATAAATTATTAGCTTAAATCTAACAATGGATTTAATCAAAATAGCGATATACACGTTCCCAACACACCTATTTACGCCACGGCGGTATGGCGTCGTTTACAGGAAAGCGGAGTGGTCGAGGGAGGCGTAGTCACGTGCGTCGGAAAGAGGCGCGCAAAGGTAAAACGCGCAGGCGTTCACGAAAGACGACAAAATGGCGCCTAGGACGCAAGAAACGAAGACGTGAGTGATATACTGTCGCCATGGATAGTTATTGATCGTTTTTTTCGTAATGATTGCATTTTCAGAAAAGGCTATGTGTCGACTCGTTTCCATAACTCGAAAATTTCAACATTAGCATCTTGGTATCAAATTTGAGGGTGTTTCGTTTGATAACTAAAAATGGTTCTAATCAAAGTCGACTTTTGCGTCGAAAATCTGTTTATCGCCAAACATTCAACGACCATTTTGAAATTAAAGACAAAACTGAGTCATTAAGTCATCATATAACTTTATATTATGTCTTCCCTTTATGGTTCATTTCTTCATGCTATCTCAACAATCCAGTGTGACTCAGTTTTGTCTGGAAATTTAGTATAAATTTCTTGCACTCCCACATGTTGATCAATTTCATTCGATAAGCCTGAAGAAGCATATTACACATATGCGGAGGCTTGTTTACGAATGAATTCATTTAGTCTCATAAGGTGTTGCCTCATTTTTATCTTGAAGACTTTAAAAGCCACGATTCAGAAATTTAAAAGATTCCGATATTGCAATTCGCTACCTGTTTTCCTGGATCTCTCACATGTGACTCCTTATATATCTATTTTAGCTAATTTCAGCTTCAAAATTTCCTTTACTGGTAAAGTTCAACTCGCGAAAATGTAGCAAACAGAACGAGACATACATCCTTTAGCTATTACTAGCATAAACAGATGAAATATTGCGTTACGGTTCACAGGCTTATTGAAGGCCGTTAGGAACTTCAGCCGGAGAAAATCACGCCGTCGGCGGAGGGGTCGTAGACACCGATCATTGCGGAAACGATACCGCTTCACGAAGTAGTCCATATGGACTTTTCGTCGGAAATTTAGAGTGACGGTGTGACTTCGTATGGTATAATCATGCTAGTGGATTGATGTAGGATGGAGTGTAATTTATTGTAATTTATAGGCAAATAGGGTTATTAATACCAGTGGATTGGCGCGCTTGAGTCACGTGATAGCAGCGACTGTGGCAAGTCGTGTGAATGGTCTTATTCGCGTCGATTATTTCAAATATGGTCTTTGTGAGTAATAGCGCGTACATATTATGCGATATCGCTTCGATATCACATCGGAGGATCGATATAGTCGTCGCTTCAAATGTCAAATCGTGAATTCGAACCTCTCTAAAGATGTTTTTATTCTACCGATTTCCCTCGCAACTGTAGCCAATGAGAACGCTAGTGTATGTTGTCCTTAACTAAAATCTTTGTTACATTCTTCGAAAAAATCGATACTTCCTTACCTCTGCGCCGTGGATGTCACGTCACTTAAAATCGTGATCTGACGTCAAAGGTCAGTCGGAAAATATCAATGACATGCTAAAGGTGAAGGACGGATCGCTATGATATCGCATCAATATATCGCATAGTGTAAACGCACAAATAAAGACTCTGTCGCTCGCCCTGGTTACTGTCACCAACCAAATGAACATATGGCGGAAATACCACTATAAATTAAAACATTAATTTGTTTTGTTAAGTAAAAATTACCTATGGGGCATATCATGGTTAAAAACAGTATTTCAGTATACTGTACAGAAATATAGTAAATTAAAAATGGTACATTGGACGGCAACGTTGTCGTTCGATTTTGCTATACGTATTCTTGTATATAATAGTATTTTAGTCGTATTCAAATGTCGTGTACCCTCTAGAGAGGGCCCGGAGAAGCCTATGCCAAATGGGTCAATGGCCATATCGCCGACAATGACTATTTAATGTGGGCCATACTTTGCACAGCTGTAATAAAAAGTTATGATAGCCTTTTTTCATGATTTAAGTTCATTATATGCATGTGGCCAACATAGTGTTATCTGTAGCAAGCTGATTTTAATAAACGTTGTCGTTGTTCTTGAAAAACATATTTTTTAAAGAATTTGGCCCACGAACCACGGCTTCCCCTGGCTCCTATATATATAATTAATCCTGTATATCATTAATCTTCGATGATAGTAGCGTTATAAATATGGGCATTCAAAATAATAGCTGTCCTAACAAAAAGATGAACAACGAACAAGCAAAATTACAGAAAAGGGGACATAACTCTGTTGAGAAGGACAAGAATAAAATATTCCGGTTCTGGTCAAGGTTCTGTGCTGTGAAGCAGCACGAGCGACCTTTAGGTGTTTTAATATGTCATAATATTTCACTGTCGGCAGGACTTTATTCGGGTAAATAGTGGAGACGAGGCCAAGTGAATTTTGCCTGTTAGATAATGTAAATAGTATTTTAGGAGATTTACGGTATTTAGTGTCATTGTATAGTTGTCTTACTTGGTGTTTCGAATCAGTAATGACGTCGTTTGTGTGTTGTTTTGTTGATTTATTTTATCTACCTCTTACGATATTCTTTTTCGATACCTCATTCTACTAACAACTACACCGTTCCCAACCGCCTCGTCCACCATTTCGGGGAAAACCCAGCGTCGTGTAAAACATGGGGGGGACGAATATATTTATGCAGGGGAGGCTATTTACTTATCTATTCCTAAAATATTAAAAATGAGTATTCGTTGCCGAATTCCTACAGAAAATGTTGATATTTACCCATCTAACCCCAAATAACTTCCAAATCCATTACCAAATGCAATGGTCGAAAGCTTTAATTAACCGAACTACCCAACTCTTTGTGGAGGGATAAATGTTTACTAATATAATACTAAATAAACTCCAACATACAGTGAAACCTGCTTTAACGACCACTCGTATACACCGTTACCCCCTGTCCCTTAAAACCGTGTCTATCTGAGGTAAGAAATCAATGTAACACAATTATATTTATTTACTTGGCTAGCCCTATTACCATCACAGACATGTGGAAAACACCGCAAAAATCAGCCAATCAATTTATGGTCCATCATCATGCTTGCTACAGATATCTGTGTATATCGCTGGCTATGATAT
>WURV02201394.1:0-26923 GCA_011762755.2 Epimenia babai
TGAAGAATGTTCTAACATTCGAAAGCTTGTGATCTATATCTCCGCAGTGAGCCATAAAGGTGTTACCACTTTATTTGTTTATATTTGAACTGACTCACACGGCTACCACAATGAGTTCTAATTAAAGGTCAGTCATACGTACAACAACAGATTGCCCTGTTACATGCCTATAATAGTCTTACAATAAACCATTTCATGACAAATCTTTCTCAATATACAAGCACGAAAATCTTGCTCATTTGCGGAAGGCGCAGGAAAAAATCCCTGGTTTGTGCTGGTTCGAACTCACAACATCTCACATGAAAGGCAGCGCTTCTAACCACTACACCACTGGCGCCATCTGGAGATGATGGGGAGGTCAGTACCATAGAGAGTATCCAGGGAGAATTTTAAACATAGCCATTAGCCACCTCAGATGTAAGGAGCTCTTGCATAACCATAGTGAAAAATGCAACAGGTATTAAGTATACTGGCTAGAGCAGAAATTGAATCACGGTTTTCGGGGTCCTAGTTCACCAATCTACCCACTCCGCTACATGGCCCCTATTTCATTTTGCTTACAAATTGAGATGATTTTTTTAGACCATTGAAACTAATGAGGGAAGACCATAGTGAATTCTTGTGGCATGGTCTGAGAAATCTGTCAAAATCATATTGTGTAAGTTTTATATATATATATAGTTTTTATATGGATTTATATATAATCGATAATAGCAAAGATATCTTCCAAAGTTCAATCCTTTCTTAGTCGATGTTTTCATGTATTGCTTTGATAATGATATGCTATTTAGGGTCAGACAGAGCGAGAACATGTTTAATGTTAGTAAAGTTCTTTTGCCAAACAGATGAGGTGTTTCTGTAGTCTCACCTTGAAAAGACTTTAATACTTTAGCTACTGTATTATGAGGTGCATCCCATAAAATTTCTGGCATTTCCAGTAAATATTCTGCCTGCCCACGGTCTCCGTGACCATATCTATTAATCAATGGGTCGAATGTTACCCATTTGGGTTCTAGCAAGTCTAGATGCTCAATATGATGTTGTGGTAAAAATTACCTCCAGCCACCACATAACATGAGTCAATATTTTCAGAATCTTGGCGAGAAATTAAAAGAAACATTTTTTCCATTTATCGGGGCCTTAATCCACAACTTGTTTGTTTCAAAGAGTTGACACAATCTTTGCGCGGTGTCACTTTAGGTATTGGATGCCAGTCGCCCATGGATGTGTTTTTGGATCCTTCACAGCCTGGAGTTACTGAATGAGGCGATCCCGAATGACATTGCGTCACAGTATGTCTAATTTCCCCCAAGTAACCCACCACTCACCGCCTCAGCATAATACTTTATAAACCATGGCATATTCTAGCTATAGACGTGTTAGTTCATATGTTAGCCATATAAATTACGACAAACAAAAGTAACGTTTCTTCAACTAACTGAGACAAAGATTAACAACAGCATTCAGAAATCAAGTATATTTTGTCAGGTGCAATCTGATTTCAGCAACAACTATTTCCGCACTTTGCATCAACCATATAATAGATTTGCAATTTTAGGAGATATCGTTATATATTCTTAAAATTTTATCAGATAGCTTATCTCCGCTTAGGTTTTTACTAACCTCTTTTGGAATAATGCAATGTAATAAAGTATTTCTATAGCGCATAGTCAGAAGCACACTCCGCTCTCATGCGCTTTACAAAAATAGCAATAATCTTTGCTGTCATAAATTGTGAAAAAAACTGAATTAAAAATGCAGGTATATTTTGTGAAAGATGCATGCATATCTCGTAAAATTGCAATCCGTGCAATCCAACTTGTAGCCTGTGAATGATTCTGGATCTGTGACTGCATCAAAGGAATTTACGGACTAAATTATCGAATTTACCATTCTATTCCATCAAATCTGATTTTTAAAATATATAAGCTGATAGTAATGATAAATAACGATAGCATATTCTGTCTTATTCTCCATTTCAGCATTGTTGGCTTCCTCGAACGATGTCAGTCGCCCTCAGGAGGTTTTGCTGGTGAGTTCGCTTCAAAATCCTATTAAATCTTTATTGCCGTACTTGATAGACTTTACACCGCTACAAATCAAGAAGATAATCGTCTGACTGTTGTCCTGCAAGTACAAGGAATTTTTTGAATAGCTAAAATATTTTTATCAATTCCTCAATGCATTTGGAAAGTGCAGACTTTCACTTAAGTCAGACAAGTGCAACCTAAAACATAGTCCTATGTGCGGTAATCATTTAAAAAATGACGGAAAAATTTTCTGCTGACGCACACTAGTGTAATGTTTAAGTCACATATTTTGATGCGATATATGGCATTTTCTGTTAGTGTTAACCCTCACATTCCATTGGCGCTGCATACTCTTGCTACAGTAATGGGATATAAACTGACTGGTGTCATTAGGGTTAACTTAAACAAACATCTTAAAAACATTAAATACATGCGTCGACCATGATGGGATGAGAAATATTTCTGTTTTATTTGGGCCTTAATTAATCACACATTTTCGGCCATTCGACAGGTGGGCCCGGCCAGCTGGCACATCTGGCCCCTACATACGCCGCCACCATGGCACTGTGTATCCTTGGGACTGACGAGGCCTACAACATGATCAACAGGTATATCACCAGGTGGCATTGCATCCCCGCAATGTTTCAGCAGTGCAGACTGTGCACAGTGTGGGGTAAAACTCGATGTATAAACTATGTCTCGAATTGCGCGTTTTTTGGAAAAACATGGTGTTAAAATTTTTGTGCATCAAATCAAACATGAAAGAGAGAACTTTATGATTTAAAGTGCTTGTTAGAATTCAATCCCGATGAAATCTTCTCAAGAACGCTTATTGGACAGGTCTGCCATTTGGCAAATATTGTCCTGGAGTTGGCCTCTTCTAGGTGTGTTCATAGTAGTGTCATTACAGATAGGGGAGGTAACTTTTACCGATGTTCATATTTTTCTTTAAAAATCTTCTCAAGAACCGCTTATCGCAGAGGTCTGACATTTGGCAAATATTGTCCTTGGGTTGGTATCTTCTAGGTTGGTTCATAGTATCGTAATAGCAGCTAAGGGAGGTAACTTCTGCCGATGTTTTTATTTTTATTTTCGTCTCAGGAACCGCTTCTTGAAGAGGTCTGGGTTGGTTTCCTCTAGATCATCATTCTCATGGCAGTAAGGGGAGGTAACTTGTGCCAATGTTTGTATTTCAAAATCCTTTTTTCAAGAACCCTCAATCACGTAGGTCTGCCAGTCGGCAGATATTGACCTTGAGGTAGTATCTTTCAGATTTGTTCAGCTACCCATGATGGGAGCAATGGGGGGTAATTTCTATTTACTGTTTTTTTAAAAATCTTTATCTCCATGTCCGCTTTGTGCGACGGTCTGCCATTTGGCAGATATTGTCTGTGTAGGTCTTATTCAGATTTGCTTACGGCATCTCTATTTAGGCAGTTAGAAGTGATTTTGACCAAGGTTTATTCAGAAATCTGTATTTTTTTGTTTCAGTATATTAAATGGGTAATTTCAAGTATCCTTGGCCTCTTGTTTATGATGTCAGGCAGTCTCCTTATTGTCTTCTCGTTCTAGTATCAACATGACCTCTTAGTGTTCTTCTCTTTTTTAGGTGAGCGTCTTGAGGCCTCTTTTGCCTCTTGTTTTACCAACAGAGCCATAGTAGCCTTTCCCGTGTGTCTGTACATATAGGCTGGGGTCATTCTTGGCTGTGTACGATGCTAGATGAGAATGTTGTTATCGTGTTGTTGTCAATAAAGATAGAAACATCGTTTCATAAAAGTTGCATCCGTGGCGCTTCTTAATAGTTTTTTGTTATTGCAGAAAAACGTTGTACGAGTTTTTACTGCGTCTGCGAACGAACGGCGGGGCGTTCATAATGCACGAAGGTGGAGAGATAGACATCAGGTGCGTAGGTATTGCAGGGGAACTGAATATCTTCGTGAAATCATGTGGTTGACTATCTACAGCATGAAGAGAAATGCACAGAAAAAACCTATACCTCTGATGCTAACAAACTCTGGGGCTAACAAATCTTGAAAGTTCCAAACAGAAATCCAGCGGATATCCGACTGAGGTAGAACGTTTGCTTTACATTCGTGGTTAAACCACCAATTTTTAGCAAGGTTTTCACAAATTGCCACACAATTGATTTTTACAATTCCATTGTCAGTAACGTTGATTCTTGATTCACGTTAATTTAAGCCATATTTAACTTCTTACGTGAAAATTCATTCGATCTGCATTATATTAATTACACGGAAAGTACAGCATGACCTAATTTGCATGATTCATTGAAATTGGGTTTAAATCGAATCTAAGTACCCGCGGGATACCTTAACTAGATCGCGGGAACATTTCAATTTTACGGTGTTGAATATGCGATATAGAACATGCACATTTGTTTACAGGGGCGTGTACTGCGCTGTAAGTGTTGCCACCATCCTTGGCCTCGTCACCACCGAACTCTTTGACCTCACCCCGCAGTGGCTCTGTCTGTAAGACAAACCCCCTCCCCGGTGCTATGATGATAGTTACTATAGCTAAGTATTACTTTGCTGTGTTATCCGCAACTATTTCCTGCTAATATTAGAGCTAGCCCAGATTTGGAAAAGGTAAATCAATATACAGTCCAGTCCTAGAGAGAAATGCACACAATGAAACTTATACTTCTGATGGGACTCGAACCCACGACCTCCAGATAACCGCCGCTCTCGTGCCCTACCATAGAACCACAATGGCTACCCCCTATTACCAGTCCAGTCCTATTTATACTACGGCCCTGGTTTCAGAGAGATTAAGAGGCAGTTGCGGGGCTATTTAAAGAATAGTACCAAAATAGCAAGAGTTGATCGATATTATATTAAAGGAAATATTAAGGAATTATTATATTAACAAAAATATCCCTAGTAACAGGAATATATTGGCATAAATAGGACAAAATTAGATTTCATATTATCGAGGTTCTTCTGATGAAAGCTGAAAACTTTTTCTATGCAGCATGCATGCAGTAGTAGGTATTCATCATGCTTTTTCCAACGATAAAGATCTACTATCATTTTTTGACATATCGTTTCTCAGATGTCAGACGTATGAGGGTGGCTTTGCTGGGTATCCTGGTCTGGAAGCTCATGGCGGCTATTCCTTCTGTGGCTTTGCCTCCCTTGTCTTACTCGGCAAGTCAAGACTCTGTGACATCCAGGCTCTTCTGGTATTGCCCCTTAGTCTATCTAATGAATGTAATGTCACTCACTTTCATCTATAACTACAGCGATCCACATCCAATCAATAATTGCCCAACCCGTCCATAATTGCCCAACCCATCCATAATTGCCCAACCCGTCCATAATTGCCCACTCATCCATAATTGCCCACTCCATCCATAATTGCCCACTCACATCTGGAATTGCTTGTCCCATCCATAACCACCCAACGACCTATAACCACCCAACCAATTCATGAGTGCCCACATCATCACTAGCTGCTCAGTCCCACTAGTAACTGCCCAGTTCCCACTCCATCCATAACTTATTACTCCCGTCTCAACTGGCAGTGTTATAATAAGAGTATTCCACTGAATCGTTCTGCGTGTATCACTGAACGGTTGCATTATTTCAATACATAAACACTTTTCTGCTGTCTCCCATACCCCCATTTGCCCCAGTGGAGCGGCTCCACTTTGTCCGCGCCATTCGTGCAGCGGTTCAAAGCGGGGGTGTTGATGCGAAAGGTCGCGAGTTTGAATCCTCACAGACCGAAGAGTTTTCCCGTTGAAAAAGGGAAAAGGCCAGGTTTTGGGTGCTACCTAATAATTAAATGTCAGTCGCACGGACAATATTGCCCTGTTACATCCCTAAGATGCTTTTATAATAAACCATTCCGCGACAAATCTTTCTCAATATTCAAGCACGAAAATCTTGCTCATTTCCTATCATGGAAGGCGCAGGGGAAAATCCCTGGTTTTTGCTGGTTCGAACTTGCAACCTCTCGCATAAAAGGCAGTGCTTCTTACCACTGCACCACTGGCATCAACATACTCGCCAGAACCTGAATTGAGCAAGATTTTTGTGCTCGAATAGTGAAAAAGATGGGGTTGTGGTTAATTTAATTACGGTATAACAATAATTAACAATAATAAACGAGATAATAACAATAATAAACAAGATAATAACAATAATAAACGAGATAATAACAATAATAAACAAGATAATAACAATAATAAACAAGATAATAACAATAATAAACAAGATAATAACGTAAGTATGACCGACATTGATAGGCATCAATAAACAGTAAGACTAAAACCTTTACCTTTTTTCTATTCGCTTGTGCTAGAAAAATAAACCATTAATATGGCTTCCCCATGTAGTAGCGGAGGTAAGCCACGATATATCGACGCATGTTTCTCGTTCTGTTCATATGGCAGCGATGGACAGCAAACAGGCAGATGAGGTACGAAGGTGGCTTCCAAGGTCGAACTAACAAGCTCGTGGATGGCTGTTATTCGTTTTGGCAAGGCGGGGCGTTCCCCTTGCTCCATCTCGCCCTCTCCCAGCTAGGTTTATCTTCATTTGCTACACCATTCCACGATAAAATCATTGCAAAATTACCCATAACGGTTTTCTGAAATTAATTCACTTACAATGTTATTGCGCGCAACATTGAGTGCGTATTTAGTATTCACGTAAGCGCCTTGAAACTTCTTGTATAAGGTATTGAATCAGTGAGTAAATTAGACATTTATATCCCGCACTTTAAAGCTGCTTGCGCAGCTTGGCAAATGACAGTTTGTGAGGACTCACTGAGGGGCAGCTCTATAACAGGCCACTCACAAATTTACTTTCCCAGTGCATCTTAATTTGTGTTGCCACAAAGAAATTTCACCAGTACCTATTTATGGCTAAGTCGACCAGAGCAATCAGTGTTAAGTACATTGCCCGAGGATACAATTGAAAAACAATGGTTTTACCTGGATTCGAACCACCCACCTTCTTGTTCGCAGTCTGGCATTCTGCTACTGAGCTATTCCATTCACATTGTATATACATTTTTCTGTATATATAAACTTATTTGTTATGCCAATGGAACCTCTGAAAAAAACTTGTAATTGACTTTTTGAATAAAAAGCCCGCAGAATCCTTCTAACTTCGCGCTTGTTGCTGTCATATATGAGCCTCTGTATACATTCATTGAAGCTAATCACGATAAGAAACGTTCACGCAGACGACAGTAACTTGAGTGCGGAGAGCTGGATGTACGACATGAAGGCGCTCCAGGAGTACGTGCTCATCTGTTGCCAACATTACGAGGGTGGCCTCATCGACAAACCGGGCCGGTCGGTAACTACCCTCTACCTTAGTCACATTACTATCCGTATACTTGCATCACCCGTATATGCATTACTTGCATCACGCGTATATGCATTACTTGCACATCACGCATATATGGATTACTTGCATCGCATGTATATGCATTACTTGCATCACACGTATATGCATTACAGCGGAATTCGGATCAGTTCCTGCTCTGGGCCGTATACGACTACACGTAGCATTTTTCAGGCCAAAATGCCTTAAACCCCTTGGTCACTGGGTTCAAGTTAGCCCTCACATGGTGGTTCGGTAGAGGCTTCTGTTCTTTGAAATGGCTGCGTATCATGCAGGTTTATCGCAGTGGTTAACTGAAGCGAAACTAGGAGTGATAGCTAATTTGGGGCTAGGAGATAACCGCGTATGAAACCCACCTTCCCTCCACCACCCCCCCCCCCCATCAGTCGGTCTTTGTGATGATCATCAAGGACTCATTTATACTCGATCTCCAGAGTACACCTGTTTTATCTTTCATTAGTAGATGATTGATATAATCATTTGCAGGCGATATGCAGGCAGTTAAGGTATTTTATAATGAATAAAAAACAGTTAATTTATTTATTTGATAAATTGTTTAATTACGAAAACATGAAAATAGTTCGAATTTCAATCTATGGAATTATTTCGGGAAATGGCACGCAGAAATTTCTACTCTTACAATGTACATTGCCTTTAAAAATTATTCATAGTTTCTCGGTAGTGTTTGCCAAAATTACAGGAGCCCTCCCATGCTCGCAAAAAATCGATCAAATGTCTGTCTTTTCGAGTTTTTTCGTATTTTCGGAACCCTAAAACACCATGGTGCCGTGTTTTACCCTGATTGATTGACAGGCCGCGAGACTTCTACCACACGTGTTACTGCCTCAGCGGCCTCTCCATCAGCCAACACTTCGGGGGCGGTCCCCTAACGCACACCTACATCGTTGGACACTCGAAGAATGAATTGGTAAACTGAAATTATTTTATTCCATGTATAATTTCATATAATGAGATACACTGTGCATCACCGCTAATATAGCCATTGGTCTGCGAAAAATATTTGGCGAAGACAGGACTGATTTATGAGGAATAGATAAAAGCAACGAATATTATAATATATTGTCATTTGTATACCGCCATAATCCACTATGGAGGTAGTGCCCGGTGGTGGTGTTACAAAGTACAACCTTATTATTGTTATATGTATGTACTATGTAGTTAGAATTGTTTACAAAGCTAGCCTACGAATGTGGTTAACACGACCAATTTATTAGGGGGCGGGGGGAAAACGCCTAGTGTAGAAAAACCCACAGAGTCTGGGAAGACAATTGATCCTTTCTATTCTCGCCACTGGTTCCAAAAGTCCACAGAGATATGTCGCACACTCCGCTAAGTCTATATAATTAATGGCTATTTACAATGGGATGACGACAAAGCAGGGGGAGATAAGCGACACAGATTCAGGAATGCGCAGTATATGAAAGAGAGAACAGGATCTGTTGTCCCCTCAACGTTTAAAAGATCATTTAATTCAGGTATATATGCTAATAAATTGAGAACCTGTTGTGTCAGCCAAGAAGTGATTAAGGTATCCTGCTGATGAATACAACAGCCTCATTTATTAGTGAAGAAATCAAGCTGGTAACTGACCCTCGTCCATTAACACAACTGATTCCTGATACCAATAGCCTACACGTGCCGTAGTTTCTGCTAAATCTGCAAATTTGTGTTTAAACTATTAAGGACATGGGGGAGGTAAACGGAATACAGGCTCCACCAATGCGACAAGTCCCTGAAGATGTATCTAACATTGTATCTAACATTGATCTGTATTACCTGTATAGTCTTAGGTGTTAATTTTATATAATTTAGGCAATAAGATTATAGTCTTAGAGCATTACGCTATTGTTTCATGTAAAGTGTGTTTGACAGCTTTGCTAATAAGTGCATTTTAAACAAATAAATTTCATTTTAAAGAGTATAAGGAAATATGGAGAATGAGGCTAAAGGCACGTTCTCTTTTGTCTGTAAATGCTAAGGCAAACTGTAACTGAAAGTGAATAAATTGCGCACTGACCGATTGTGGGTGACATACCCATTTGCATTCGCGCAAAAATGGAATAATTTGTTATTTGTATTGTTTCGATAATTTTTTGCGGTTTGTGTTTGCGGACATAGGGAAACATGGCTTTACATTTACCGTCTTTGATAAAATAGTAGGAAAACCTTACCTTCTCCCACCTTTTACACGCAGTGCTGTTATTGTAGTGCCACTTAGAATAATTATCAGTCGCAGTTCACGAATGGTATCATAGTAGTTTAAATCTAACATTTTCTTAACTGTTTTGACACTAAATAGAAAACGTTATCACTAAGGGCGATGATTTCATGAAGATACAATTAATTTACCTGATATATTGTATACAATTGCGTCCAATCATGCAGTCAGTGACTTTATCGTATTGCGCATATTTCAGAGACCCACTAACCCATTGTTTAACATTACCCCGGAGGCAGTACTGCAAGCTACACAATACTTCAACAAACACCCGTACCCCTCACCCACAAGCGACCAGTGACTACTGAGCACCGCCGTGCTGAGTGACTTAGTCAAAATCTCGCGAAAAAATTATCATCAAACAAAAATCATCTCGAAAATGAGTTGCCCGTATCACTCGCATGCGTTTCAAACATATTACTACTTAAATAGGAGATATTCACAGAATGTCTGGGGTGGAGAAATGCTCGTTAAATCCTGCTTTCCAAAATAGAATCCACAGTGCATCGATTAAATACATTACATGCAGCCAGCAGATCCCATAACTGCAACTAGCAAATGATTTCATAAAACCATAAGCCAATATAGTATATCATTATGTAATAATTAGTAATTATCCAAACATACACAGCCGCAGGTTGCTATGTAAACCATGCTATCAGGACTAGTGGTGCAAATGTAGCCGTTCTGTAGCCTTTCTAGCGGTGCAAATGTAGCCATTCTGTAGTCTTTTAGCGGTGCAAATGTAGCCGTTCTGTAGCCTTTCTAGCGGTGCAAATGTAGCCATTCTGTAGCCTTTCTAGCAGTGCAAATGTAGCCGTTCTGTAGCCTTTCTAGCGGTGCAAATGTAGCCATCCTGTAGCCTTTCTAGCTGTGCAAATGTAGTCGTTCTGTAGCCTTTCTAGCAGTGCAAATGTAGGCATTCTGTAGTCTTTCTAGCAGTGCAAATGTAGCCATTCTGTAGCCTTTCTAGCGATGCAAATGTAACCGTTCTGTAGCCTATCTAGCGGTGCAAATGTAGCCGTTCTATAGCCTTTCTAGCGCCGCAAATGTGGCCGTTTTGTAGCCTTTCTAGCAGTGCAAATGTAGCCGTTCTGTAGCCTTTCTAGCGCCGCAAATGTAGCCTTTCTAGCGCCGCAAATGTAGCCGTTTTGTAGCCTTTCTAGCGGTGCAAATGTAGCCGATCTGTAGCCTTTCTAACGGTGCAAATGTAGCCATTTTGTAGCCTTTCTAGCGGTGCAAATGTAGCCGATCTGTAGCCTTACTAGCGGTGCAAATGTAGCTGTTTTTGTAACCTTTCTAGTGGGTGCAAATGTAGCCATTCTGTAGTCTTTCTAGCATTGCAAATGTAGCCGTTCTGTGGTCTTTCTAGCAGTGCAAATCTAGCCGTTCTGTAGCCTTTCTAGCGGTGCAAATGTAGCCGTTCTGTAGCCTTTCTAGCGGTGCAAATGTAGCCGTTCTGTAGCCTTTCTAGTGGTGCAAATGTAGCCATTCTGTAGCCTTTCTAGCGGTGCAAATGTAGCCGATCTGTAGCCTTTCTAACGGTGCAAATGAAGCCGTTCTAGCGGTACAAATGTAGCAGTTCCGTAGCCTTTCTAGCGGTGCAAATGTAGCCTTTCTAGCGGTGCAAATGTAGCCGTTCTAGCGGTGCAAATGTAGCCGTTCTAGCGGTGCAAATGTAGCCGTTCCGTAGCTTCTCTAGCGGTGCAAGTGTAGCCATTCTGTAGCCTTTCTAGCGGTGCAAATGTAGCCGTTCCGTAGCCTTTCTAGCGGTGCAAGTGTAGCCATTCCGTAGCCTTTCTAGCGGTGCAAAAGTAGCCGTTTTGTAGCCTTTCTAGTGCTGCAAGTGTAGCCATTCTGTAGCCTTTCTAGTGCTGCAAATGTAGCCGTTCTGTAGCCCTTCTAGCGGTGAAAACGTAGCCACTGAAGGCGGTCCAAATATAACCGTTCTGTAGCCTTTCCAGCAGTGCAAATGTAGCCGTTCTGTAGCCTTTCATTCAAGAGGTTGCCAGTGCGAAACGAAGGATTTTCCCCACGCCCTCCATAACAATATATGAGCAAGATTTTCGTGCTTGGATACCGAGAAAGATTTGTCACGAAGTAGGTTATCGTAAAATTTTTTTAAGGGTAAAAGATGCCAATGTTGTATGTTTACTAGTACTACCATAATAGGGTAGTGTTGAAGCTTGGCCCTTTCGCATTTTACTTTCAATATGAAAATACCTATCAAGTTTAATTTCAGTTGGCCTTAGGATGGTGTAAAGTTTTTATTTTTTGTAAATACTGACAAGCTTGCATTAAGTTACAGCAATCATCGGACGAGTATTTGCAGTGTTATGGGCCACAATTTTTAGTAAATGTCCCTTCCAAAGCGGGTTGTCGCCCTTGCTTCAATTCCTGTCAACATGGCCACTGTTAATTTTAGATGTAGTGTAGTTACAGTACGTTTTCACCTGAATTATCACAATTTTTTCCAAAAACGAGTCCATACTAATAGTGCTCCACGGAACTTTCCTTATGAATCACTACCTAACATCATATTTCATGTCTTGAGCAGAACTTTAAGGGTAAAACATCACACACACACACACACACACACATATATCGTACTGTATAATACAATAAAATGAAATAAACACATCGCGAGTTGCAAATAAGAAAATAACATTTGAGTAATTTCTTATATCTTATAATTTCTTACACGTATAAATAATACAATATATAAATCAGCCAATGATCTTTTCAGTGCACGCTCGTACATTTATAAATCTAACGACACATTACACCTTTACATCGAAACGATACATAAAACGCCTATAAGATTCATATAAGATAATATGCGTAATATTCAATTGATTCTTCGATTCTTTTTACCGGACTATTTTCTTTTATTGGTATGAGTGCAATAATTTGTACGAGTAAGGTTACAATTGATAAAATAATAAATCGACAAAAACCTGTGAAATGTCGTTATGACTTACAATTTTCCATTTAATTTATTGTGAAGAAATTATGTGATGATCTTAGATAGAGTGGAATTTTATCGTATATAGTCTTCTTGACTTTGGGCGGTTCCCAGCTGTCTTCAGCCATTCTTGTTCTCTGCGCACTCACTCTCACCCACTGCCCATATATCCTTGCTCAATGTTTCATCCTCGCTCAGTGTTTCCATGAACCATCTTTTTGGCCACCCTTGTTTCCTATTTGGCGATTCATTCCATCCTCTATCCTGTGCATTCCTGTACACATGTTCCCTTTATCGCATCCCTCACCTCGTCCCTAAGGTCAGATCTATTATATGGAGCTAATTCATAATCACTAAATTACATAAATTTACTTAAATAAGTTACACTTAACCCTTACCACACTGACATGTTTATATCACATTACTATAGCAATACAACTGAAGACAACAGGGTGCTAAGGGTTAATACCAAATGCAATAGATAATGATACATATAGTCGGCATATAATTAAAGCCGGATTATCCACACAAATGACTTTTTTCAGAAGAGAGCGGCACCATCTCAAAGTGAAACTGTTTAATATAAAAGAACATAAAAATCATTACTCTATTAGGGCGTGGTTTCTCCAACTGTGTATCGCCCAAAATGTTTGGTTATTCCCCTCCCTGTGGCCCTCACATAATGAAAGATAACAGCACACCAAACGCCATATCTGGTGGAGCGTTATGTGTTAATGTTTCTATATTTGTATCATGTAGCCACATCAATACTTTTTAACGATCAATTGTGTATTGCACATCAATAGATGTTTCCATAGGTTGGTGAATCGTGGTTTTTGGGCCCCAAAACAGCACCCGATTTACACACCGTAAAATGTATGACCACACGCAGCTTTCCAAATGATGGCTTCCATAAAGTCATATGGTGACAGTAGTGCCAGCAAGCACCTAACAAATTTTTACGTTTCCAGAAGATTTAATAAATAAATTTACCACCACTAAATGCCCCTGGTTCTTATATATCGCTATAGCGACTAGAGCAACGACGATTAAATACCTCTACACGGGATCGATCAGAGAAAAGCAATTGGTATTACCTGGAATTTGAACCTGCACTTTCCAGTTCATATGGCTGGCACACTTCTAAATGACGCAATTCCATTCCCGTGTAACAGGACTGATATGAAAATAGCCCACAGTCGGTGAGTGAGAAGTAAACCCCTACGCTAAGCCAAAAGTTAAATAATATAACAATCTTAACACTAACAAAATAATTAGCTGATAAACGGTGAAGATTTATACGCTGATTGAATAATTAATTAAAAGATTCAATTTTAAAACAGTGAGACTCCACCACAGAATTTGCGGCTTCATCGACTCGACGGCCACTACGTCAGTTTCTTCTTGGTTGCAGTGTATCGTTCCATATACTGCAAACAACGGGAACATAGCAAGATCAAGACTTGCATCACATGCATACGGACTACACTATATATACTAATGTCATGGTAATAGGGGTAGCCAATGTGGTTCTATTAATAGCTGGAGAGAAATGTACATAAAAATCATATAAGGTTCGTGTCCCATCAGAGGTATAGGTTTTTTCTGTGCATTTCTCTCCACCTATATATACTAATGTCATATATGATCCAACATTATACCAAGTGCCTCAAAGTATCTACACCGTTTTTCTCTGCTTGTTTTATGTAACCTCCCATAGCTATATTCGCGTATTCTACATGAAGTTATAAGGGGGTGAATAAATCTTAAGAGGTAAAAATGAAACTAAAAGATAAAGGTTCCATCGAAAATAGGAAAGCCACAACAGATTTTCCGAGGTAACCCAAAAATACAATGTACCAGTTTTTACCTGAAATAATTTTTATTGAGCCAACACTACCGACCTGGTCATAGCCATCAAGCGTGTGAAAAGCTTTCATATCGAACACATTCCCGTCAACTTCAAGTAAAGTTATTTGCGATTCTTTCATGATTTTAGGTGTCAAGGTTGACAGTTCGAGGCAGTTCTCTTGCAGCCGTATGACCTTTAACCTCGAGCAATCGGCGATAGATTCGGGCAGCCGGGATATCTGAAAATCAAGTTTCATCTCTATTATTGTCACATGAATATATTCGCGGATAAAAAATTCTTTCTAATTTTAGACAGGTTCGCCGATATATGTCGAAATAGTATCACGGCAATATCGTAAAAATTTATTTTGCAGGCTTTATTTAGAGTCGAAATTCAATCTATGCTGGCAGGTGAAGCTTAATTGAGCACATCAAGCCATTGATAGGTATATAATATATTTATAAACTCATGTGAACTAACGTGACGACACTGTATGGCATGTGTGATCTAACGACTCTGGCGTGTATGATCTAACGATGACAATGTATGGCATATGGCGCGTGTGATCTAGCAATGACACTGTATGGCGTGTGTGATTAAACGATGACACTGTGGCATGTATGATCTAATGATGACACTTTGGCATGTGTGATCTAACGATGACACTGTGGCATGTAGGATCTAATGATGACACAATGGCGCGTGTGATTTAACGACACCATACCTGATTTTGATTCAGGACAAGCTCGACCATGCGCATTTCGTGTATAACTTCAGGGATTTGTGTTATTCGATTCCGCGATAAGTCCAAGAAATCTAAATTCTTTGCCGCGCGAAGCTGATCAGGAAATTGCGTCAATCGATTCGACGAGAAATTTGCGCGTCGTAAACACTGCAAGTTTGACATCGAACGGGGCAGACACGTCAGGTGGTTTTGCTCACAAATGAGGTCCTCCAGCTTCTTTAGATTTCCTATTTCATCGGGAAGTTGGGCTGCAAACCAACAATTCACATTCAACCTACCAAGAAACTAAAATTATACCCGTACAGCAAAAACTGTATTTACATGAAACTTTCACATAATACACCTGGTCAATGAAAAAACATCGCATTAACAAAAATATTTTATTATCAGAAACTTATTACTACTGATAAGTAACAAATATATGATATTAACATAGTCATTCTCTCATAACGTATGACGAAAAAATTGAAACAATACAAATGAATTTATTAGTATTAATAATTAACTGAGGATAAATGCCAAATATATATTAACCAGATTAGAAAATTTATCTAATAACTCGAATGTATTATAATTATTAAGTCATGGGATGTGCCTAACATATAATGTTAACAGGATTATAATAATACAAGGTACAACCTGAACTGGGATATTCTATTGCAAAATATATTAACATGATTAATATATCAAAAAAAGAAATGGTTAATAGTTTAATACCAAAATGTCATCAAAATAATTATGTCAGGTAAAATTGCAATAATTATGAAAGGAATAAAGTCACACGAACGTTTCAACTGTAGACATATTATTGCGTATTACTATTAGAATACTTCCTAATCAACAGAATGCATACAAACTTTGCTCGAAATTATACTAGCTTCAATGACAATACGTTGACACTTATAGATGAATGGCAATATGTATAAATATTTAATTGTACAGACATAGCCTGTTATGAGAGATGTTCAGATTTTTCAAGTGTTGGAATGATCCAATTGACTGGGGCAGCACCGACAAGTTATTGTTGGACAGGTCTAGAACTCTCAGGTTACCAGTCAAACGGTGTAGATCTTCAGGAAACTGCCATAAAATCAAAGATAGTGATTAGTAATTACACACGGAATGTGCGATACACGCAAGCATAACTGTTAAATGGGATTGTCCGTAGAATAACATAATATAACTCCCATGTATATACTTGTAGACAGGGGCAGGTAGTTCTTAGATTTTTGAAATCGAATCCAGAAACGAGCCACATTAAGAGCCAGTTTCACAAGTATACAATTTGCATGAATAATATTATTAGACTTGCATGGATATTATTATATTATTTGCATGGTTATAATTATTTTATTGACATGGAAATTATGTTGTTTTATATTTTACTGTCATATGTATACGAACTATTTACAATTTTACTGATTTTTTTTAATCATGACTTTTAGCGTTTTTCCGATTTTTATCATTGTAAACCACCTGAGAACAACATTACTGATGGTTCAAGTTGTATATAAATTCTATATTAGTATTAAGTATACTTAATAATAATATAATTTAATAATTGCTTGCAGCACTTTTGAGGAAAAAACGAATTAAACCCCTGTCTGCCCTGAGGTTCTGGGTAGCACCTGGAAGTGTCTTGTAGGGGATTTTTTCCCTGACATTATCATGTTACAGATATGCTCAATGGTGCTTGTCTCTCCATTATCCAGCCATGTCACTGCATATAACCATAAGCAATCACAAAGTTAGTGTGGTATGAAAGCAGAAACATAAATGGACAAAGGTTGACCGTTTGCCCAGACTCGCTGCTTTCCACTTCGTTGTGTTCCCACCAAAATAAATAAGGCAAATCTGTTCATGATAACAGCATCATAGTGAAGTTCAAATGCTGGCTTTGTAAAGGGCGAATGATAGCCCTGGCAAACAGCGGGCTAATTACAACCTATTGCAACATATGTCCATATATCTATAGATAATTTGAAGAGAATAGACCTATAAAGTTAATAAATGATTATATTACAAACATACACCATTTGATGCCAATAGACTGATGTACAGTAGGATTGAAAAAGAGGATCTTAAATACACAATAATAAAATATTTAATAATGCATACTAACAAGATAACATGACAGAAGCTGAAATATAAAAATTGCAAATGTTGTGTAGTGTCATGATCTGTATACCTCCTTTAGTCCGAGATTTCCCAACTGCAATGTCCCGGTTTTCTTGGCTGTTTCTATATGTTGGCGAACGCTTTTAGCATTTCCCATGGCAACAGCGTGCAGTCACAATAGGCTATCACTCCCGAAAAAATGGAATCTAGGAATCCTCTCTCTTGTCACATCCAGTTAGTCATCGCTGCCAGTTGATCCGCTTAATGGATATGGACCTAAACATGGAATAAAAGACGAGATGAAACATTCATAATACTCTGTAAATTTATATTCGCATTGGAATTTTAAAATGTTTGCCCAATAAAAAACATGAACATCAGTGTAGATTCAATCATTTTAGCAACATTTATAGTCTAAGAGCATTAGGCTATTGTTTCATGTAAAGTGTGTTTGACAGCTCTGCTAATAAGTACACTAAACAAATAAATTTCATTTCATAACAGTCGAACTATTTAAATTTCTACTTAGTCAACAAAGCGTGTTAACTCCCACTATTTTCTGTAGGGAAATGATATGGTGAGTATCAGGTGATATATACCAAATCCCAGCGAGGATACTCTAAACTACGATGCCGACTATCGCTTCTCAAGGAACAGAAAATTTTAATAGAAAAAGTGATAAAACGGGACAGTTGTTACTTCCGCATTGAATTCACTAGTCATAGTTGGAAAATATAAATACAGATAAAATCAACAGAGCGAAATTCGAAGTTGAGGTTTAAATGTGAAATTACCGCGCTATATCAGTTGAGGTTTTGCTATTCTCCACCGTACAATAATAATAGGTAAATATTAATTATGCAAATGTTAATTATAATGATATCAGTATGTTACCTTTCGTTTTCGATTTCAGTTCCTTATGTTTTGAATTTACATCGGTATCTTACTTTCGTTATCGATTTCTTCGTGTTTGTTTTGAAAAACGAAAGTTAATGTTTTAATTATTGCCTGCAACCATTGTGTGGAGCCGTGTAGTTTCCCAGAAAATGACGAATAATCATATATAGATCATGTCTCAAACCGTGAAATTTCGTCATGTTATTTTGACAGGAGCTCCTGGTAACTAATTAAGGGGAATAATATTCACGATCTGATTGTTTTTTCTATAAACTAAAGGGTCCTTCTGCTTGTTAGCGATGATTCATACGCGGGTGCTTTATGGAGGGCTAGATGAAATTAGTGAGAAGGTGAATGTAAAGTGAGTCATTGCGATCTTTGAGGTGGGAACATGGAGAGCCATTCGCGATATTTGTTCCCTTAGAAGAAGTATCTCTCCGAAGTTATGCTTTCCATTCGACTCAAGCGACAGAGATGGGAAGACAGGACCACGCAATGTAGGACTATGGCCCTCTTGGGTGATTTTGACACAGGAGGCCATCACGCAAATGGATCTCCTTCAATGCGTCGTCCGTTTAAATGGTCCCATGGACTAGTCATGTTTTGTTAATGTATTGTTTTTATTATAGGTCTTACAGTACTCTTTTATGTATGTTAATAAATTTATTTTATTGCGATCACTTTTTGTACTCGAAATTGGGATTGTGAATGCATTTTTGCAGATATATTGTAAATAGTGTACATAATAAACATAAACCAACATTTTACTTGGCAAACTATCCATTCAGCGTTTTAGTCGGTATCATGTTTATTCACAACCATATCGCTAGTCTGAAATTATGCTCATCTCCGCTATTTGCAATTGTTATTAATAAATTTTTTTGCTACTGTTGCTAACTGAACCTTGTTTGTTTATAGTAATATTAGATAATATCTGAAATTTATTCCTAAGTGTACCTGAGTTAACTCAGGTTTATGTCCTAGTTGACTTACCCTGTATCTGACTTGACTTGATTCCCTGTCAAGCGTGTAAAACTTAATTCATTTAAAACATATAATAGATCTAATTTTAGATGATATATAATATACAGCAGCGGTACCTTAACTATGGCCCGCGGGCCACATGCGGCCCGCAGCTCCTTTTTTGCAGCCCGCCAAATGTATGTCAAACTATCCAAATTTACACCACTTATTGATGATTAAGACTAAAAAATTACTTATAATGCATACCCCCTCCTACCTAAGTATTTTTTAAATTGTCATGTGGCCCTTGAGTGAAAAAAGTTTGGGCACCCCTGACATACAGTGTCAAGAATGTGTTTTAGGTATTGGTAAGACAACTCTTGTCAGAGGAGTGTGTGATGCATTGACGAATGATGGACATCGTGTGAGTGGATTCTACACAGACGAAGTGCGACAGAATGGACGGCGAATTGGATTTGATGTCACGACGTTATCAGGGACCAGGTGTCCTCTGGCTCGGATACAGTTAGTTATGAATGATGATGCGTTCTGTTTACAGTTTTATTATTGTATGCACGTGGTATATTCATTTGTTAAATAATTTATGTTATTGATACTAGTATGAAATTTTTAGCACAACGTCACGGTTTTACTGTCTATTCTCATTTTTTGCATTTTGGCTGTTCCCATTTACGAGTCGCCACAGCAAATCAGCCGTCTCCAGCCATTCATGTTCTCGGGGGCCCCCACTAGAACCCCTGCCTACACATGCTCCCTCAACACATCCACCCTCAACACATCCATGCTAGTTTACTTTAAATAAGGTTTTTTAAGGTTCTTCAAATAATTGCTTCACAGGATCCTAACTCACAAAGCATGAGCTTGAAAGAGATGGGTGCTACCATGTAAATTGTCAATCAAGAGGCTAATAACAGTCATTTTAGGCTACTAAACACACTTAAAGATAGGCATATGAGAATAAAAGCCAAGTCCTTGTGGCTATTGTCCACAGTAAAGCCAAATGAAAATTGAAGTGAATTTCCATTACATTCCTGGTCATATCAAACCTTTACTGATTAGTTTGGGGAGCAGATAGTCAAATGGCAAGTACGCTGGGCTTGTGTCCGAAATGTCGCAGGTTCGACACTGGCTCCAAGTCGGTTTTCCCGCGTTGATCCTTGGCAGACATTTATCCACATTTGGCTGGTGGAAACCCATCTCTAAGATGGGTGGACGCGCAATATCTTTAACATGTATAATGCGACTATCGACGTTATATCTGCTGAATGGCTGACATAAACATTCATTGTGACGCGCATCTGAGAGCCTTTATTGGCCGGTTTATAAATGTTATAGTCTACTTCCGCCATAATCATATTACTATAATTTTTGACACCATGTTCCTTGACTGTGGATAACTATTGCTGTTGAATAATGTTGATGGGAGGTCGCACGGGTGATTCATGACAGCAACGAAATGAAATTAAATAAAATTAAATTGATTTATAGTCCCTTGTAACACATGGCTATCAAAGACATTTTACAAATTTATGGTTACTATGATCAACTAGAAATACAAGGAATATGGTTAAAAATTGAAATTGAACTCGGTATAGTGAGAAATGAGTGGGAAATGCAGAAAAAATGCTTTCCCTAGTGCTCTACCAACAGAGCTATAAAGGCAGACAGCTTTAACCTTCGTGCATGAAAATGGGATTGGAAAAAATTCAAAGGAGAAAAATTAAAAAATTTAAAATGAAATAAATTTGATTTAAAGTGCACTAATAGAATTGCTGTCTAATACACTTTACATCAATAAATATACTGTTTATAAACATTGATATGCCCCAAGAACATGGTCAGAAAATAACACATATAAATTAGAACTAAAACACTAATAAGCTTCATCAACTAATAACTAAGAAAGCTGCACTAATAACTCGGTGAAACACATACTTTATCACTTATTGCGGTATTTTAACAATATCTTATATATACAAAATCCTAAAGACTATTGTATTGAGGATATTAAACCATCATTCTTGTAGAGTAAGAACACAAAACTATAGTAAAAAGGCGATGATGATGATGATAGTTATTGATAATTTATTAGTTGTAAACTGTGGTAAACAAGTATGCTTCTAGTTGAATTTTATATTGATTTGTACCTTTGCATTGTCATATATCAACTGGAAGAGCATTGAAAAGGCATGAGGAACGATGAGGCTAAGTGCAAAGTTCGATTGAGTAGAGCGTACAGATGAATTAGGAAATCTGGCATTATAAAAGGTAAAGGTGAGGTTTTGGTGCTACTTTATAATTAAATGTCAGTCGCACGTACAATATTGCCTCATTATATCCCTAAGATTTCTTATAATAAACCATTCCATGACGAATCTTACTCTATATTCAAGCACGAAAATATTGCTCATTTCCTATTGTATAGGCAGCTCTTCTAACCACTTCACCACTTGAGCCAACAATTATGGCTCCGTTGGTCCAGCACCAGACCAGTCAGATGGAGGTCGTCGTGTAGAGCAGCACCAAATGTAAAGATGTCTTCTAAGTACACACGTACTGTGGTTTTTCCCTTAGAGGGCAGTCGAATCATGCGAGAGGCTACCAAGTGGGGCAGTACGTCGTCAATCTCGAGACATTTGAACAGGCAGCGATTGATTCACTGCGGACAGAGGTGGGATATTTTACACTGTACGCACTTATATAAATAAAACTAAACATACACAAAACCCATTACAAATGATATGTGTAGTGTGGACAGTAATGTAGATATGTGTAAGTGTGGATTTGTAGTGTAGATAGGGGGCAGTTAGCATAGTGGTTAGAACGTTTGACTTTTAATCCAAGGGACCCTGGTTCAATTTCTGCTCTAGCCAATATACTACCTGTGGCGTTTTTTCAGCAGTGCCTCCTTAAACCCCTGTGCCCATTGAGGTCTGGATAGCCCTGGCCAGTGTGGTTCTGTTAGGGCTTTTACACTCAGACATAGCTGTGCTTCAGATGCTCTACAATCTCTATGTCGCTTACTTCCCCGCTATGTCATCCATCTGTAAATAACCGTAACTATCATAGACTTTAGCGGAAGGTGCGTCATATGTAGCCCATCTGTATGCATTTGGAACCATTGGTGAATTGTCTGCCCAGACTCGGTGAACTTTTAACAGTGCGTGTTTTTCCCCCACCCCTTATAAGTGAGGCTAATCAGTTTGTTGTGTTAACCACATAGGCTAGCTTTGTAAAGGGTCATGAATGGCCTACACAATGATTACCTTGGCAATCAGACTATGGCTAAGTATTGCATATACACTCTGTAGATATATACTAAGTAGGTATGCACTGTAAATGTGTACTTTGGGTATGTACTGTTGATATGTACTGTAGATATGCACCTTAGATATGTACCGTAGATATGTACTGTTGATATGTACTGTAGATATACACCATAACTATGTACTGTAGATATGTACTGTAGATATGCATTTACTGTAAATATGCACGGTAGATAAAAGTAATGTATCTGAGCTGCAGATTGTATATTTATTTTCTTAGCATTTCTTCTATCTGTAGGACAAAAAAGGCACGATAGTCGTGATAGATGAGATAGGAAAGATGGAATTGTTCAGTGCTGCATTTAAAGACGCCGTGACTAAACTATTTAGTGATCCAAACGTGACGATTCTTGCGACAATACCAATAGCCAAGGGACGACCCATCGCGTTTGTTGAAACGATTCGATCACGGCATGATATACAACTGTTCGAGGTATGTCAGTTGGTACAGGGGTAGAAATTTTTTAGAGTATAACAGCATCAAGGTACTGTATAATCATTATACAGTTATACAGGGAAAAATCATGGATTAAATAGGCGCCTTCAGTTGGTTGGGTATGAACTCACCACCATGGTCAGCGCCAGTGGTCCAGTGGTTAGAAGCGTTGCCTTTCATGCGAGAGGTTGCCAGTTCGAACCAGCACAAGCCAAGGATTTTTCCCCACGCTTTCCACAATGAGTAAGATTTTCAAGCTTGAATATTGAGAAAGATTAGTCGTGGAATGGGTTATTATAAAAATATATTAGAGATAAGACGAGGCAATATTGTACGTGCAACTGACATTTCATTATGAAGTCGCACCAAAACCTCGCCTTTTCCCCTTTCCAGATTCTTGTTTTTACCCTTCCTTATTTTTTAACTATTTTGCCAATACGAGTTACTAAATAGGGATGACACCATCTCTTTTACATGGTACAAATATTCAGGGATCAAACCGGTATTAAAAACCCCCGTGACTACTATACGAACGTGATCATGTGATATGATTGTCATGTGATTTTCATAGCTAGATAGAAGACTAACCGTATATACTGCCAATATCAGTTGAATGATCGGCCCAAAATTTTCATCCTTGAAATCATACCTCAACTTCTACGCTGACGTTTCCTAAATTCATGTTACAATTTTACGAATTCTACGATTTTTATTGGTTGGATTTTTACAATATCAGGATAGTTGATATGTCATGAATTCGCTGCTGTAAATTTAATTACGGATACAAAGAGTAATTATAATCAAAATTTCGTTTCATATCCAAATATCGCTTTGGTCAATATTTTGCCTGAACATATCCATGAAAAATTCCATACAAGGCATAATGCTCAGATAGGGGGGGGGTCAGCTTACATGGCAAAGATGGGTCAAATCAGATATTTTAGGTCCGAAAATTGACCTCTTTAATTAGACGGCGGTATATACTGAAATCAATGACATTAGCTCGGGAATGTTTCGTGGGTAACTCTCGTATAATTATCGGGGAAAGGTTTAATAGAAGGGAATTGGCCTATTTAACATTGTAATATTGTTTTGTACATTCCATAAGCAGAAAATGCCATAGAGAGTTTTAAGTATTGGTGTTTAAATATAAGAGAGTGTTGTAATACCAACATCTCGATATTCCACAGGTCACAAGAGAAAACAGAAGCGAGCTCGTCAATGAAATCGTACCAACCCTAAAAAAATGTTTGAAAAGTTGCGACGATCCTAACGAATAAATTTTCAACGCGATATAAATGTGGGTGGCTGGTTTACTGTGATTTTATTCAGCTGTCAATCACCAAATCAGACGCATATACAAAATTTACATTGTTTTTTTCTAATTTTAGGGTGTACCGTGTAATGCTGCTGTTAAATTGTATCAATATTCACATGAAAACAAGATAAAATTTAATCATGACAATAGTTGTATTGTAAAAAATTTCTATTATGAGTGCCTATATAATGGCTTCACACTGTGCAATTTGTTAAACAACCTGTATAATCAAATGGCAGGCTTGGAAATTTTTTCGCGGCACCAGCCTGACATTGGGAGCAAAATAACGGGTTTGAAACAGGGAACGAGTTCGTTCAAAACTACCGGCTTGTTGCGATGATTGTTGGAAACATCAGCCAATGACATGGAAGAAATATTCTCACTAGCATCTCATTGGCTGAAGCTTACATATTAAAAGGTTGACTTTCTAGGTCACCACCATTCCCTCACTATTGATAATCGGACCGGTTAAAAAGTAGATATATATATATGGGTGATCCTTAAGAAGTTTTGAGTCGTATATGTTGTTAGGCTGCTCTTTCTAAGGGTGTGGCTTTAATTTATAAACCGCGGTTATCAGCCAATGAAGGCTCTTAGATGCTGCTGCTGTTTATGGCTGATACATCTTAGACGCACGCCCATCATCCATCAAAGATGATGTCAAACATCGCTCCATTTTAGAGATGCGTTTACTCCAGCAAGGATGACATGCTGAGGATCATCACAAAAAGTCGACCTGTTTCAAACCTGCGACCTTTCGGTTACAAATCCAGTGCTCCCACGACTCGACTGACTGCATCCCCAAAAAGTTGTCAGGTTATTGCATGATTTCTACATAATGTCTTTGAATGTCAGGAACTTGTTACACGTTCTTTGGGGAATGGCAAACTACGTTTGAACAAGTTGTCAACAAATCGCAGTACGAAGGCACTATGGTCGAATGCAGAGAAATACACCAGGAAATCTGCCTTCCATAGAATCATTTTTTATTCACCCATGAAGGGTCACCCAGAGACCATTGCCCATGAAGCATCACCCAGAAACCATCACCCATGAGGCGTCACCACGAAACCATCACCCATGAAGCATCCCCCAGAAAGCGTCACCCATGAAGCGTCACCCAGAAACCATCACCCATGAAGCGTCACCCAGAAACCATCACCCAGAAACCGTCACCCATGAAGCGTCACCCATGAAGCGTCACCCAGAAACCGTCACCCATGAGGCGTCACTCAGAAACCGTCACCCATGAAGCGTCACCCAGAAACCGTCACCCATGAAGCGTCACCCAGAAACCGTCACCCATGAAGCGTCCCCCAGAAACCGTCACCCATGAGGCGTCCCCCAGAAACCGTCACCCATGAAGCGTCTCCCAGAAACTGTCCCCCATGAAGCATCACCCAGAAACCGTCATCCATGAAGCGTCCCCCAGAAACCGTCACCCATGAGGTGTCACCCAGAAATCATCACTCATGAAGCGTCTCCCAGAAACCGTCACCCATGAAGCGTCACCCAGAAACCATCACCCATGAAGCGTCACCCAGAAACCGTCGTCCATGAGGCGTCACCCATGAGGCATCATCCAGAAACCATCACCCATGAAGCGTCACCCAAAAACTATCACCCATGAGGCATCACCCAAAAACCATCACCCAGAAACCATCACCCAGAAACCATCACCCATCCACGTACAGACCAGGCTTGATGTCATTCAATAACGCGGGCGTTTTAACGTGTAAACAACTACATCGAGGCACCCCTAATTTAGAAGACAGACGACATAACGGGCATAATCAAACCACCCAGAACTAGTGAGCAAATATCTGTGTCAGATCTCGCATGATGTACGTAAAGTGAATTTTTACATTGAAATTATCTCAAATGAAATCTATTATTATGCAAGTTCGGAAACGATGTAATACTGGAGAAAGGCTTTTGGAATGCTAGCGTCACCTTTTACGCAAGTATGTGTTAATTGTTAATGTGAACTCGTGAAACGTCACATGAAATTACTTTTAGTATTTATTCCCCTCTATTATTTATGTATATATTTATTTCGTTGTTGGATGAAGGAATTTTGCTTGATAAAATCCACGGTGGACTACTCGTTAAAACAGTCCAAAGAGAGGGCTTGCATATGCCATCGGTCGTACACTGGGGTGTGGCTGAAAAACATGCGACTTGCATCGGTATTTATAAAGTACTGATACCAGGAAACTGGTGCATTCATCAAATGTAATTCATTATCCATTCCATCTCATACTAGACCAAATGAATCAAATGATAAAATGACCAAATAACATCAAATGATAAAATAATCAAATGACATAAAATGATCAAATGATCAAATGACATAAAATTATAAAATTATCAAATGACATAAAATAATAAAATGACATCAAATGATAAAATGACCAAATAACATGAAATGATAAAATGACCAAATGACATGAAATGATGAAATGACCAAATGACATCAAAAATGATAAAATGACCAAATGACATCAAATGATTAAATGGCCAAATGACATCAAATGATAAAATGACCAAACGACATCAAATGATAAAATGACCAAATAACATGAAATGATAAAATGACCAAATGACATGAAATGATGAAATGACCAAA
>WURV02201406.1:0-11618 GCA_011762755.2 Epimenia babai
GATTGTGCAAGGACAAGTACATGAAGGTAAGACACTTGTATGTGACACGTTCCGTGACTGGAAGCCAGTGAAGTTGCCTACGAAGAGGGGTGATATGACAGAATTTAGAGGCACGGAAAACCACACGACAAGCCGTGTTTTAAATTTTAAACATCCATAATAAATCAATTATAAATATATCGATGATACACATACTCTGACCCAATCTATGTATTGCAAAGACAGTTTAATTTATAGCTATATCTTTATCTGGTGTAAACAAGTACCGAACTATAATTTATGATAATTCAAACAGATAACAAAATAAAATATGACAACTCTGTTAGATCAATTACAGAGCATATAAAATAGGTATAGAAGAGGTATAAAGTCTTTCTTGGGGTTACATGGATTTCCTCATGAGAGTCAATCGCTCGGGCACCTTTATTGACCCGATAACGGGTGATGGGTAACTGGCTCCGTGGAGGAAAAAAAGTGGGAGAACCTGGATGACGCACCGGACAGAGACTGGTATGGTATAACAAATGAAATAGTAGTGCAAGATTGGTAGAGCTATGACACATAGTTGATAATTATCCATTATAAAAATGCAGCTCCACCCCCAATTCCACCCATAGCTCGACCCTTTGTCCAACCCATAATCTTATTGTCCACCAAACAGCAAATACTTACCGTATATACTCGCTTATAAGGCGACTCACTTATAAGGCGACCCTCTGACTTTAGAAACACAAGAGTCAATTTTAGCGTTGACCCGTTTATAAAACGAGGCGAACTTTTATTCATAATACAGTACTGGAAATGTAAATAAATTTAATTGCGACGGCCCCACGTATTGTCGTCTTCGTCGTTAGTAAATAAAATATGTGCTTCTTGTTCAGTAAGACATTCATCATAAATGTCATCGTCAAGTACGACGATCTTGGACGTTTAGACATGTTTGCAGAAATGATCAATATGAATCCTACCTCGGGATCTTATACACTCTTGAATCATACAGGTGAGATTAGGATTAAGAGGAGTAAAACAAGTGAAAAAGAAAACAATTTTTCTTGAAGAGTAATGGCGGCGATGATCTTGGTTTAAGCGATACTGTGAAACAGACGGGAAACAATGAACCAACAAGTCTCCGCTACAATAATTCCTAACATATACAGTAAAAACAACACACGCTATCAAACCGCTATGTTATACGCAGACGTGTCTATCATGCGAAACGCTACCTGGCGCCTGCGAACGACGATGTGGTTTAAAATAATTATAGTCTCATTTAGAAGACGACCCCCCACTTTGAATCTCGGTTTTTGGTGAAAAAAAGGTCGTCTTGTAATTGAGTATATACGGTATATAGAAAAAAGTAGGTACGTGTACATCACTGTCTTTCATAACGCCACACTTCTGCAATGATGATCAAAATAATCGTCTTATTGTATTGCTACTTGAAATGAAATGAAAATTTATTGATTTATAGTGCCCTTATAACGCATGGCTATCAAAGACACTTAAAAATCAGTACTATATTGTCTGTAGTGCTCTATGTTGATTACTTTAGTAACTAACTACAATTGATAATATCAAATATATTAATTAATTTGAATATTTTGGATCGCGTCAACGTTCCATAAAATTTCATACTGCATAAAAATAGTAGAAAAATTGTAAAAATTGCAGAAAATCTAACATTAAATATTTCGGATGTGACTTGAAAATAATAAGTACAGAGGGATATAAGTTATTTTGCGTACCCGCAATTGTCATGGCGACGGAAATGACAGCTGGGTAGCCGATGAGGTGACTTCTCATGATTATACAGAGCCACATCGACGTCCAGGCGAGGATGTTTACTAACAAGAAGACTAACGATGTAGTCACGATGCCACAGGTGTCGTACAGCAGGTTGACAGGTAGGAGAAACATCGAGGTCGATACCAAAGCTGCTTCCGTGATCGTCACTGAAATATCAAATAGAAAAATAATAAGAGAAGATAAAAAATTACGTGCGTAAGGGTCTACTCTCGAAGCAGGCGACTATATCGAAGTTACGATCGTGAATATGGAGACGCATCGAGAAACATGATCTGCGAAGCTCAAGAGAAATGCACAGAGAAAACCCATACCTCTGATGGGACTCGAACCTAGCTTGATCAAAACCCCACACCCTGGCCTTTAAAATCAAATATAAACAGGGTCTGTTCCATTCTGTGTATGTCAACACCCCTACTTCTGATGTCCATTGAAGTATATTTGTATAACGAAAGCTTGTACGAATTCTTATCTTAGTCAATAAAATAAGAATCTGTCAATGATAAATTTTGTATTTTATAACTCTTTGCAAAGTTATCCTTTTAACGTAGAGGAAATTGCAAATAATTTTCAAGCATCATCTCTGTAGATTTTGGCCGTATGCTGCGAGACCCTTTGGATATCAAAAAGATTTTTTTATGTTTAGAAACTGTATTTAAGCATTATCCATCCGTGTACCTTGTGTTTGCGTCATGTTGAATTGGGCTTTGATGGCATCCGCGTAGGCGCTGAATGAGTAGGGTACGTTCAGAACCAAGTTCGCAACATAACTGATGAGCATTAACAGAGCTTTACCTAACGGTACCTCATACAGCGATTTGATCTCTTCCATCAGCTCCATCTTTTAGTATAAATTCAAATTTTCACCAATTTGTACGTTTGATTTCTTGATTTCTTCACAAATGTAACAGATTGTAACTTCCTGCAGATTTAAATGACAATTGGCTATTTCACTATTTCAACATTTTTACATCTTCATGATCATACACAATATATATATATATATATATACACACGCGCACGCGCGCGCACACGTACACGCGCACACGTACTTGTAATTCATTTAAAGTGTCTGATTTGATAGCCATGTGTTAAAAGGCACTATGAATCTATAAAATTTATTCCATTCCTACTATCATCACCTGATGAAGTTTAGTGTTGTTTAGACGAAAGCTTGTCATAAAATAATTAGATAGTCTACATAAAATGTGTTGCCTTTAATCTTTCACGTTACTGTCAATTAGACTAATACGGCTACCCACTCTTATACCAACTCTTGTACCTATACCTACACAATATATGTAATTTAAAAAACTGTACCCGCAATGGACTTATTCAGAAATTTTAATCTGTAACAATAACCAGAAGGAAATATTTTAAATTATGACAAAGCAGACAGCACAGATGTAAATTTTTCCTAAATCATCAGTGTGAAGTATAATTACGGAGTTAACGACAATATAGGAGTGTTCTGATAATAGCCTCGTTTTAACATTCCATGTTGTATACATTATGGTAATGAAGTAAATTTTGAAACAGTCATTGTGTTTAAGGTTTCACTTTCCATCAAGCTGCATGTTTTTATATATTAATGTTCCAGTATGCATATTTTTTTGCATGGCAGTACCGTCTAAATTTCTCCCATGAGTTCAACGATGTTGACTTTGAATTATGGGCGGGCATATGTCCACTGAAACTATAACGCCTTTATTGGACGCCTCAAATCCTAAAGGCACATCAAAAATCAACTTGTGATTGGGCACGCATTGTCCTCAGATTAGTCTCATTCAGATTTGTTCGAGGTATCGTCATTCATGCAATGGGAGGTAATTTTTGCCAAAGTTTGCATTTTCACTTGATGTAATTTATACTTGCTCGGGTGGTCTTGCAATCTGAACAGAGGGTCATAATTTTTCCTTATGATTGTATTCTTAATAGAAAATCATCTCCTATAAACTATTGATCATAGATATTTGCCATTTGGTAAAACTTTTTTCTCACGTTTGGTCTCTTTCACCTTTGTTGAAGGATTTGTCAATATCAAGACAGGTTGTTATTGTGTCGCCATATTCATCTATAAAGCTTTGTGATTGAGCGAAGTTATCCCCAATGTGGTTGGATTGATAGAAAATAGTTGAATTTTTTGGCGTCGCAATATACTTATTGCGATTTGATTGGTTCAGTCAAATGAATCGTCTGGTGCATTTATCTGATTGGCCGGTGTCAGTTGTCCATCAGTCAATCCATCTGATGATAACATTTCTTTAAAAAAACGTTAAGTTTTTTGTCATTCTGTTGGTCTGATATGGGTTTGTTTGGGGTACCTCATCCCCACAATGGAAGATGATTTCTTCCATTGTTCATTTTTTGACTTTTCAAAAACCACTTTGCGTAGATGTTTGCCATTTGGCCGTCCCTGGGTAGGTTTCTTGCTAATCTTTCATGTGATGGTAATCTCGGCAAGGGAGATAATTTCCAATGCTGTTTGTTATTCACTTAAAAAGAATCTCAAACCATTTGTCGCGGAACTTTGCTATTTGCCAGGCATTGTTTTTTGTTGATCTTATTCACATCACTTTGAGATATCGGCATCTTTCATTCCGCTTATTTCTATTGTATGTCTGCCTTTGTGAATTCTTTTAATATTCAGGTAACCATCTTAAAGCCTCTTTAGCCTCTTGTTTTTGTTGAAAGTGGTTTCAGTAAAGTCATCTGGATTGCTTCATATAAGTTTTTATATTCGACTATTTCAGGTTCTTTTCTAATCTTCATGAAACAGTCACATATATCCTTCGTTTATACTTTTTTAATTGCTTAAGATATATTTTCATATATCGCAGCATTACTATGTTTATATTTAATCAAATCTTACCGGATAGCTGCAGTGTTTGTTATTCATTAATCATAATTTGTTTTATGTAAGCTTTTCTGAGTTGTCTGATTTCCATTAAAACTTCCTACATTGTGATGTTTGGAGACATCCCCTCCATATCATGTATTATGATTTCGATTATTATCCCGGACATCTTTATCAAGTGTATGCATTGACTCAATAACAGGCGAAGAGTGGGACATCAAAGCTAAATGCGTCATTAACGCAACCGGGCCATACACTGATGTCATTCGTAAGATGTCTCGACCTGAAACGCAGAAGATCTGCCAGCCGAGCTCGGGCGTGCATATCGTTTTGCCCAGTTATTACAGGTCTGCCCTACAATAGTCTGAATTCGCTTTTTTGTTGTTTCACTTTCTAAGTTTTTATAGCTCTCTCTCACCTCAGTCTTTCATCAATTCCTAGTCTCTACAGGTCCCTATTTCTACATCTTTGTCATTTCACAAATGTGAAATAAGGTGTGGAAGAAAACCCCGTGGTGTAAAACCAGCGAGTCTGAGTGAACAGTTGATTTTTGTCCATTTACGCCACTGGTTCCGAACGCTCTATAGACAACCTACAGATGTCGTGTGATTTTGCTCGTGTGAGTGATGGATAGCGGGGAGGTAAGCGTCATAGAGACCATCCAGGGAGCATCTGAAACATAGCCAGGTTTGAGGGAAGAAACCCTTACATAACCACGCTGCAAGACCTACCCAGACCTCCATGGGCACACGGTATTGAAGCGGTTTCTCTTCAGAAAAATGCCGCGGATACTGTACTGTCTCGAGCAGAAATTGAGACAGGGTCCTCTGCATTTCAGTAAAACAATGTAACCACTACACTAACCACTCAGTTTTGCCACGTAATATACTTATTAAATTATTGTGTTTATTGTAAATTTATTAAATCTGTCAGTTCATTTTAACATTCTGGCTCTTAGAAATATAATTTTCTAATTTGCCTTAAATTGAGCCTTTTTTATTTCTATAATATAATTTGGGGTCCGTATCCCAGTAGCTCTCAGCGGTCGACTTAGCTATAAGGGAGTATCGTTGGAATATATTTGTGGTAACAAGCATTAATATACACCGGGGAAGTTAAACGACGAGGCAGTTGCTGGCACATGTTTTTAGAGCTGCCTTTCCCCAATGTCGTTAACCATCATTAGGCAAGCTGCGCAAGTGTTGTGCTGTATAGGGCACTCTGTTTGCTCCCTTACAGCCCGGACAAGATGGGCCTACTTGATCCATCCACGAGTGACGGGCGGGTCATCTTTTTCTTACCCTGGCTCAAGCACACGCTCGCCGGTACCAATTATGTCTAAAAGTTCTATAACTAAATAATTCGCAGTATATGTCATTTTTTATTTAACACGACTTTGTGAAACGATGTCGTAAACTAAAGGGTTAACCTAGATACATCGCGGCTCCTTCGCGGTTTAGCCCGGTGTGTATCGCTACGTTAGACCGGACTTGTCCCTCGTGCGACACCTCAACATCCCGACAGAAATACTCCCTTAATCGTTTTACAGCTATTCTTAGAATCCCACGTTTATAGTGGTTCATTATTGAGTCCGGTATCGCGTTCCTGAGTTGATCAAGCTGTGTACACAATAGTGATCTCTTTCAAATCATGATTCCCATTTATTAAAGTGCTCGATACATCTCTTCAGTTAACTATAACAACAAGTACTATATGTAAATATGTTAGTCACCTCGTCTGTATGTAACTATAATCCACTGTTTGAGTTGTATTCAGTAAAGAAGAGCTTCTCAAAGTATCATATCAATGTTGTGCTGTCACTGAATTCTGTTTCCCCAAATTGGCCACGCTTGTGAAATCGTGTCGTACTGGTACCTACAGAAGCGTGAAAGATATATGACCATCGTACCTCCCCACCCAACATCCCCCCAGTGCCCTACACCTGAGAGCACCTGAGATAGGTGACGATTATGCACACCGTGAGATGACCAGGAAGCTGATAGCTATTGCCAACGCAGATCAATTGCTCTCAGCGTCCTAAATACCATCATATTAGATGCAAGAAGGCTTACTAATTCACCCACACAAGTATATCAGTGATGGTTTTCTTTCTTGATTTCACCGAGTCTTCCACCAAATGTTCGCTGTAGGCACGACTGACAGCGCCTGTGAGATCACGGATTACCCCTCCCCCACAGAAACCGAGGTTCAGTTCATTCTTCAGGAAATCCGTAACTACCTCAACGCTGATGTTACAGGTTCCTCCTGCTATTTCATGATTTATTTATCATTTGATTCATGTGTCGTACGCAATATAGCACTGACCAATGAATGTAATGAGATGTAAGTTACGTACTGAGATGTAAGGTACGTAATGGGATGTAAGGTATGTAATGGGATGTAAGGTACGTAATGAGATGTAAGGTATGTAATGAGATGTAAGGTATGTAATGAGATGTAAGGTACGTAATGAGATGTAAGGTATGTAATGAGATGTAAGGTACGTAATGAGATGTAAGGTACGTAATGAGATGTAAGGTACGTAATGAGATGTAAGGTATGTAATGAGATGTAAGGTATGTAATGAGATGTGAGGTATGTAATGAGATGTAAGGTATGTAATGAGATGTGAGGTATGTAATGAAATGTAAGGTATGTAATGAAATGTAAGGTATGTAATGAGATGTAAGGTATGTAATGAGATGTGAGGTATGTAATGAGATGTGAGGTATGTAATGAAATGTAAGGTATGTAATGGGATGTAAGGTATGTAATGAAATGTAAGGTATGTAATGAGATGTAAGGTATGTAATGGGATGTAAGGTATGTAATGGGATGTAAGGTATGTAATGAGATGTAAGGTATGTAATGAGATGTAAGGTATGTAATGAGATGTAAGGTATGTAATGAGATATAAGGTATGTAATGCGATGTAAGCTATGTAATGCGATGTAAGGTATGTAATGCGATGTAAGGTATGTAATGAGATGTAAGGTATGTAATGAGATGTAAGGTATGTAATGAGATGTAAGGTATGTAATGCGATGTAAGCTATGTAATGTGATGTAAGGTCGTATATAATGAGATGTGAGGTCGTATATAATGAGATGTGAGGTCGTATGTAATGAGGGGTAAGGTCGTATGTAATGAGATGCAAGGTTGTAAGTGTAATGAAGGGTAAGGTCGTATGTAATGAGATGCAAGGTCGTAAGTGTAATGAAGGGTAAGGTCGTATGTAATGAGATGCAAGGTCGTAAGTGTAATGAAGGGTAAGGTCGTACGTAATGAGATGCAAGGTCGTAAGTGTAATGCGATGAGTTGTTTCATGCGCAGTACGGCGGGGTGACGTGTGCGCTGCGTGGAGCGGCATGCGACCCCTCGTTAGTGACCCGAACAAAGCCGACACCCAGAGCATCAGCAGGAATCACATCATTGAGACAGACCAGAGCGGTCTCATCACCATCGCTGGTACGTGTGTGTGTGTGTGTATGTTGTGTCTCTTTGTGTGTGTGTGTATGTGCGTGTATGTCTACGTGTGTGTTTGTGTGTGTGTATGTCTACGTGTGTTTGTATGTTGTGTTTCTGTGTGTGTTCGTGTGTGTGTTTCTGTCTGTATGTATGTGTGTGTGTTTCTGTCTGTATGTGTTTGTGTGTTTCTGTCTGTATGTGTTTGTGTGTGTTTGAAACTTTGCGCTTGCGAATTGCATCGACCCATCTGCGTGACATTCAGCGTAGTTACTGAGCGACATAAGAGCTCTTACAAGTGGGTAGAATTAGCGATGTACTCGTACATGGAACATCAAGGAAGATTTGTACTGAAGTCTGTAATCATCAGTAATATTACATGGATTTACAATGAGTAAAGACACTTTATGATGCTTGAGGCTGACATGGATACCATTGATATGCATATTCTGCCTATGGTTGTAAAAAAGGAAAAGCGGTTTTGGTGCTACTTTATAAGTAAATGTCAGTTGCAGGTACGATATTGCCTGTTATATTTGTAAGATATTTTCATAATAAACCATTCCACAACAAATCTTTCTCAATATTCAAGCACGAAAATCCTGCTCATTTCCTATTGTGGAAGGCGCGGGGAAAATCTTTGTTTTGTGCTGGTTTGAAGTCGCAACCTTTAGCATGAAAGACAGCGGTTCTTACCGCTGCACCACCAGCGCTAATGTATACATTCTGACTATCAACGTACACATTCCGCTTTTCAATATACATATTCCGCCAGTATGCGTATTCTGACCAGCAATTTGTACGTAATTTTCATTGATGTACATGTTCCATCCATCAATTTACACATTCTTGCCCCTACATCGTGCACATTTTGCCCGTCACGCTAAGGGGGCAAGTGGACAACTTATCGACGCATGGCTGAGGAAACGGTCGATGCGGCTGTAGAGAAGTTCAAATTACCCGCGAAGAACGCGTGTCGTACGTACGGCCTCCTGCTGGAAGGTGCCCACAACTGGACGCCGACTATGTTCATCAGACTTCTACAGGACATCGGGCTGGAGAACGAGGTACGAGGTTAGGCATAGTCTCACAGAAGCGGACACCCCCTTGAGTCTGAGGTGTTACCTCAAGCAACAAATCCTTTTTTATCTATAGCAGTTCACCAACTAGCCTATAGCTAGTATATTGTTGATCCTACAGCTGATCTGTTTAATGACTGCAAATGTCGTCTGCTTGCTTCCTTATTGCTTCATTGAGCACACCTTTGTATGTATGTGCAAAAGCTCATTTCAAAATAAATATATTTAGTCTCAAAAAAAGTAAAAGGAAAAGGCGAGGTTTTGATCAAAGTAAATGCCAGTAGCACGTACGATACTGCTATATTGTTATCTCCCTAAGATATTTTTATAATAACCCATTCCACGACAAATCTTTCTCGATTTTCAAGCACGAAAGTCTTGCTCATTTTATATTGTGGAAGGCGCGGGGAAAAATCTTTGGTTTGTGGCGGTTCAAACTCGCAACCTCTCGCATGGAAGGCAGTGGTTCTAATCACTGCACCACTGGCACCAGCAAGGTGTTCCCTCCTTTTTTATCTTGTTATAAAGATTAATATGGCTTCAGTCACTTTTCTATACGATTGTTGTCTATTCTTTTATTTGTGTGCTCCTGTATTTACCCAGTTGTATTACCACTAAATTCACTCACTATAATATAGTTATCTATAAATCATTTATCTATTAATCATTTGATATCCTCGCGCTTGCATCCCGTGACGTTTCTGTACCGTGACAGGTCGCCCAGCATCTCGCCCAAGCTTACGGCGACAAAGCATTTGAGGTCGCTAAACTGTGCTCGGCGACCGGACAGAGGTGGCCGGTGATGGGTGTACGCATCCACCCTGAACTCCCCTACATCGAGGCTGAAGTACGTCCCTCCGTGTCTACCTCATCGACCTAAGTCTGGCTGAGTTTACGTAACGATGGGTAAAAAACTCGCAGACGGTCGATCTATTTAAGCTCAGTTTGACGGCCGGAGTCGTGTCTCTGAAGCGTGATCGTGACACGATGAAACTTTGAGATCCCTCAAAATGACAGCTAGCGTAGTGGTTAGAGCGTTTGTCTTTGAATCAAGAGGACCCTGGTTCAATTCAATCGATGCTCTCTAATCAGTATACTGTACTTCATATATGTTCATCTACTTTATACACCTGTTTATATACTTCATACCTGTTCATCTACTTTATACACCTGTATATATACTTCATACCTGTTCATCTACTTTATACACCTGTTTATATACTTTATACCTGTTTATCTACTTTATACACCTGTTTATATACTTCATACCTGTTCATCTACTTTATACACCTGTTTATATACTTCATACACCCGTTTATCTACTTTATACACCTGTTTATCTATTTTATACACCTGTTTATCTATTTTATACTTCCATTTATTTGCTCTGTACACCTGTTTAGTCACACTCATGTGCCGTTGTTTAATTCAGTAGGCGAAATATCGAAGAACTTTCTGTAATCTTTCTATTGTTTTAGGCCACACAAATTCATATTTACTGTTAATGCATGGATGCGTAAGATCAACAGAATGAGTTCTGAAGTAAATAATCGTGGAGATATTGCTTGTTCTGCTGTCTGCTGATGTAAGACATTCTTTCCACGGTGTTGCTTTACTTTTAACTCACTTGGAGCGTCGTGTCTTTTTATTGTAAATAATCACCAACATCGCGCTGTGCACAGAAAGGAAAAACCAATTTCGTTGAGAGGAGGTACAGGGAAGACCAAAAGGCTTTTAGTTGTACCCCTAATTTCACATAGAACATACTTTGTTAACACATGCAGTTAGTATATAAAAGATAATTTTAAACTTATAGGAGTCATACAGGAATATATATAGGTATGTACGGAGACAGACATAATGTAAGTCTGGAAGAGTGAAACGTGAAACGTAAACTGTTCACCGGGGGTTCGCAGGTGCGGTACGCCTTGCGCGAGTACGCATGCACCGCCGTCGACGTTATCGCTCGCCGCACCCGTATCTCCTTCCTCAACGCTCAGGCTGCCGAGGCGGCTGTACCTCGTGTCGTCGAGATCCTGAGTAAAGAGCTCGGCTGGTCGGCCGCTACCATCAAGGTACTCGGCTAGACGACTGAGCCGCGATACACGTCGCGTGATTTTATTAACCCCCACCACCAGAAGAGTTTGTTGTAGTACTGAACTGAAATAACGCGCCCCCATCCCTGCTGTTACGAGTAGTGGTTCGGTGGTACGGTGGTTGTTCGGTGGTACGGTGGTTGTTCGGTGGTACGGTGGTTGTTAGGTGGTACGGTGGTTGTTCGGTGGTACGGTGGTTGTTCGGTGGTACGGTGGTTGTTCGGTGGTACGGTGGTTGTTCGGTGGTACGGTGGTTGTTCGGTGGTACGGTGGTTGTTCGGTGGTACGGTGGTTGTTCGGTGGTACGGTGGTTGTTCG
>WURV02201417.1:0-11616 GCA_011762755.2 Epimenia babai
TCGTGTTGTCAAATCCATTTCAGGAAATGTGCAATAATTTTTGTCAAAATTTTCAGGAAATGTGCATATTTCCTGGTGTATTTCAGGAAATTTGCAAATCTCCTGATTGAACCAGGAAATATGCGAGTTTCCTGAAATGAATCAGGAAATATGCACATTTACTGAAATTGTACATTTACTGTAACAAATATAAATCAGGTCCGAACTACTCTCTGTCGCATTTTATGCACATACATCCACCAATGTGATGTAGTAAAAGTAAATAATTAAACGTCAATAACAAAAACTTTGATCTTTGAATCCCTACATATCTTTTATCTTTTGCTTTTTGTTCGTTTTTTTGGAGCAGCATTGTCGCAATAAAACACTCAAAGCACGCATTCGACACAAAATCGGGCCGTGAAGCATCGATTAAATAACACATTTAAAACAACCTATATATCGCTGTAGTTTCGTTTACAGATTGAAATTTTGAACTTTACGATGGTATTACATATGTGTCGACATATAGTCGTAATGTTTATGTTAATGAGAAGTTTGCACACGGATTAACGATCAGAGTTTTTTTGATCGCTGTTTGCCTATTTATTGGCCGCTAGTGGGAAATTGATATTGCCTACTAGTAGAAAAGAATTAACCTTTTCGTACCCAAACCAAGCGTCTTGTAGTTTATTTAATACCTTGTGAAGAGAAAATAGAATAGATTACGTTATAGATTTCGATTAAATGAATTTAAATAAACAATTTTCACCTTCTTTTGCAGACACAGCACGCTGCAACAAATACAACCGAGATGAGCGCGGCACCGCTCAGCGATGTGGCTAAAATTATTGGCAACCACTTCACATTCTGCGCTGAAAGTCAATAATTAAAAAAAAATACGCGTTAAAGCAACAAAAAGAATTATTCTCGTTGGTGGATATGATTCAACGATTTTAAGCTGTTGAGATTACAATCCACACTCCCTCAATATGGCCACAAAATATCCTACATAATATCCCTACATAATTTATTATCACACAATGCAATTTTTATGTCTAGAATATTACTTACTAATACGTACATGTTTTTGGTAATCAGGAGCTTCGACAATAACTCCTGGTAATTTATTACTTACTGATACAAGTTCCCAATTTCCGGTCACATTTTCCGTCTTTAGAGCAATGGCATTTACGAGTGCAATTTAACCCCCACCAACTCACATCGCATTCTGCGCGAGGACATAATCTTTCATTAGGCATTCATTTCGCTGAGTTGTACAGATTCGTACAACTATATCATTGTCTAGGGACACGCAAATGAACGCAGATGAAAAAATCATCGAAATCATTATGATCTAGGTAAACGTCTACTTATGTTCATAAACAAAGGGTGCGAATTGAACTACACGTAGCCTAACATGTGGATTAGCGTATTGGTTGGTGATAATGAGTGATAACCTTTTTAATATGGCACGAAGGGTCGGTTATAAATCGCATAGTGCCGGGTGTAGGTACTAGTAGAGTAAAGCTCTAGTCCACCGTCGTGATTTTTGATCATTATATACCTATAGTGACTGCACGAGACAGAGCAGAGATTAAGGTCACGTGGTAGAGTGTATCGGAGTATAAAATGTGAGATTACAGTGTGTGACGAATGTCCGCAGTCCCCCAAATATTTAAACCAATACGTTATTTGGCAAACGTACTTTTGCACACATACAATGTGTCACCACCTTTTTGGAACTGACAAGCTGGTCCGGAATATTTGCTGTGACATCCCACCTCACCACAAGAACCGTTCACTTTATCACACTCAGTGTTGTCGACACAGTGACAGGTCTTGCTGCAGTTTTGGCCAAAGGTGAAGTCGGCACAAGCTATACAAAATGGAAAACAGATGTAAATGTTTAAGATGTGCAGATTTTTACATACCAGAGGTCGTGCATGATGTCAATAATTATTTCACGATTTCATTTTTTGTAAATTTATTATTTTCTGGAGCTTTAAAGTTATACAACTTCTCACCATAAACGTAGTAAAGCCACCCTCGCTATTGATTTTGCTTCAATAGTAAAATTATTTCAGCATGTCGGTTATAGAAAAAATGATAATAACTGTGTGCAGGTTCCAAAAAGCATTCCTTGAATTGATTACGAATTGTGATATTTTAGTGGTTATTAGTAGTTAAAATATTCTAGCCTTAATTCTAGACACTTTAAATGGTCACGGAAAGAGTGCAGTTATGTGCTTTTGCTGATTCTATAGATTTAGAACGGATTCTCTAGCTGTCGGGGATTTTGGAATGGTGGGTAATACAGCTCTTAAGCCGTTTTTGCACGACCTGTACGAGCATCCAGAGCGTCGACTGAATTTGTTTTACACATCTAAATTCACCATACCCACCATGTCAGTCACTGTTCAACCGAACTGTAGAGAGAATAATCTCACCCTATTATTCTAATCGTCTACCCATGAATGTACCCATCCTGTACCTATCAAAGCCTTCAAAGTGCCGGTATTTGATAATGGCGCAAAAATCTATTTTGAATTATCACCCCGATCTACTAGAATGTGTAAATTTATTAACACGTTAACGGGTCAGCTTTGATCACAACATGAATGCAACTAGTAATGTTTCTTAAAATATAACAGACTTCCTGTTTAGGTTGGAAAAGTAGCCTATAAGACCTATATTTCTGTGGAATATTGCAGCACGACTGTCACATTATATTGTTTCTTTTTTATTTTGAGGAGCGATGCGAATCCGACCACTTGGAGAGCCAACATGTTGTACTTCGCTCTTACAACAATTCACAAGACACTACTCATAGCTAAACGTATCATTTTGTATTCAGGCGACTGCATCGCCAGCAATATATGAGGAATAGAGTGTCAAAAATGTATAAATGGATTGCATTTGCCTCGCTAAGTCAAGAAGGTGTATATTACGCAATTTCCCAACACCACCACAGCAGCCAACAGAAGCAATGACGCAATCATAAATTTGTGATGTGGCGATAATTACCATTAGCTAAGTTTATTGTTGATCCGTTTGTTCTTCAATAATTCGAAAACAGCAAATGTGTGCTTATTCGACCAATAAATCATTTGGCGGGAGCTTCCGTAAGAAACATGGAAAAATCTAACGGCAATCTGATCTTGAAATCGATGGCATTTCCCATTGGCAAGCGATTAGAGTAAATTCTTGTTTGAATGCCACCAGTGCCTTAAATTTGACGAGCCAATAGATCTTATGTAAACAACATTGGGATAATATGGTCTGAAATATTAACCATTGTTGCTAACCTAACTCTAAACAGTGAACATAATGTTACAAGAAATGTCGAATCTAGAACGTGAAAATAAGCCGTCCACCTCCTCCAACTTCGCAGACCAAGTGGGTGTTATTGTAATATTTAATAATCAGTTACCGCAGAGTTAAATCAGTAGTTGGAAAAAGTTTTTTATCTGGTAATAAAATACAGAATTGCAGTTGATTTTGTAGTTTGTTTTTTACGTTTACTTTTATCGAGCTTCTGGCAAATCATAGTCAAATTCCAACTCGCTGTGTACCACAGTGAAAGAACAACCGCATAATTCAGTGGAAGATAGTTGGATAATGTATGTACAATATTCACGATGTAAAAGCTCACCGGTATGACTATTTTGGCACTTATAGATCATCACAGTGATGAGCAGATATAAATATCGCATGCCCCTGATATTGAAAAACGAGAACAGTCGAGTATGACTGCTTCACAAAAAGAAAATATGTAACCGAAAGCGGGCTGACGTAGAATATTTGAGCGTTCTCGGCAACGTAACATTGATATTGATTCACTTCGTCCATATCGCATTCGGCTGATTCTTTTATCGATATGATTTCTTTCGATGGGAAATTCATTAGTTATTTCTGACACATCTCAAGACACAACCAATTTATTATTATCCCTACATGCGTATAGTGTTTAAATTTATGACATAGCTCTGGAGTCAAGCGGTGCTACACAGGATGCCTTTCGAACTCTTTGCTTACGGTCAATCAGCCAATGCGATGTTCAACGATAAACGGAGAGCCGCGTCACTAAAAAATTGTATACATAATACAAGAATATAATGTCCAGATAATAGGCATGTAACCACCCATCTGTGTTTATGGATACGTTGCCGTGACCATAGCTAACACAAACATACCATTAAAGTCGATTATTGATGTCAAGACCCTTGAGATTATATCCATCGATGTTTTCTTGTCTATGTATTACAGCGGATGGTTTGTCATCCATAAGATTCCATTTGCTCTCATTTACCTCGTTCAATGAGTTACACAGGAATTTACATAAAATGATCAAATTTAGCGTTTCCTTTCTAGTTCTTTTCGCGTTTGTATTGTTTCGAACCACAGAACATACTTTTTCGACATCAGGTGACCTACACTACAATCATTATTTTGTGTTTTATTTATTAATAATTATTTGTAGATAAAACTTGTAAACATTCATTACGCTGCGATATCTATTATTATTTCAGTACTTTCATGTTCTTTTATAGGTATGTATTGAACATGATTGATTACCTGGTCAGTGATTATTTGTGGACTGTTTAATTCCTAATAGAACTGATTTTTCAAGATAAAAGTGTATGCGACGATCAAGAACGTTGATTATAAAGGTAAATAAATCTCTGGTTACTATTTGAAAACGACGAATATAATAATGACAATGATTTATCTGACTCTTTTGCGAATTCATAATGGGTGATTACGTGTCACCTAAGTCAGATTTGGTCGCGACGGATCTATGAGTACAGTGGCTATCCTGGATATAGAAGCGTGTTTAAAGCTTCGTCTTTTGAATAATGTTTGTTCGGTCGAATTTGATCGGTATCCTTCTTTTATAAATGCGAATTGCCAGTTTTTTGATTGTGACATGATAGTTGTTTCATACACAGGTAGCTACTATCCGATTCTTAGAAATACGCAAATCATTTACCAAGGTGTACCAAACAAAGTTACAGTCAGAAGCATCTTCGAGTGTCTGGTCAAATGCCTCGCAGTGGGTCCAAATAGCTGCAAGGCCATCAACTACCACAAAAATGCGACATCTGCAAATTGTGAAGTCGTTAGCTCCTACTCTGGAGAAATGGATATCAAAAACACCATATTTGTGGATTACATAGAATTGGTATGAATAGTAAACATGTTATAATAATTTAATCGTAAATTATGGAAAGTTATGTACATATAATTGACTGGACAGAAATGCACAAAAATACCTATACCTCTGCTGTATTTTTAGGTTTTCCTCTGTGCATTACTCGCCGATTTTTCAGAGAAGCACATTGGCTACCCCTATTATAATTTACTCTCGGACTCTTCATGGACTCATATTTGAAATTGCTCTATCCCGATACGTAGGAATGAAGAATACAACTGATTTATGGCTTCGGACGAGACTAGAGAGCACTGTCAATTCTATTTGTATCTCATTATTTGTTATAGGCGACGCAGGTATAGGTGAAAAGGCTGGTAACTAAAAACGACAAATTGACGGTGAATGTACATGTATAATTGATGCAAAGACTTTTATTAAAATGATAGTTTTTTCCCTGTTTTGTTGCAGGCGATGTGATTACCACTCAAAAAACCAGTCGTCCTCCTTGAAGTGAAGCAATTTTTGCAATTTTCGACAATTTTATATACCTTCTATTATCGAAGAAAAACGGATTGGCCAATACGAAAAAATAGAGAAGATAAAAATTAGCTAATGCTTTGGTGAAAAAGGTATTTGCGTTTGTTCCATTGATTAGTTAATGATTGAGTATTCCTTTATCTATTATAATTTTGTCATATGGGTAACAAACCAACTTGCATATTAATACTGCCAGCATTAAATAGATGTTGTGGGAATGAGACAGATCAAGTCTTTAGCCTATCTCTTTAACACATTTTATTTACATACACATTGTGTTGGATTTGATTAATAGATTCATCTTTAAAAAGTTTTATAGATATTTGTCATATCTACAAATAAAGTGGGACGTATAAGAGAATCAGCACCAGCATTACTTAGGAAAAAGGTAGACATGTCAATGTTACAATCTCACAAAGAGGGTTTCTCTGTCATTTATGGTTGGAAAAGTAATATTTCAGTAGCATCTCTGAAAAAAGTAATAAAAGAAGACTGTAAGGTGTACACTTACTACAACTACACAGTTACTTCGCTGTATTTTCCTATCCACAATGAGCATCAGCGATGACAAGGCACACGATGAAGCGTTTATCGAGTGGCGGAACAAAACTGTTCCACGTAACACACCATGACAGCCCAGTCGCGCATACGTTCAAACATTCTCGTACGCCTCACTAGCTGACCTTTCAAACACAATGCCCGCGTTGACATTCTCATATTTATGAACGTTTTCGTAAAACTCGCCAGTTGGTAAAGGCATGGGCTCGTCTAGATAGGAGCCACCCTTCGTGTTATGGATATTTGGCGGTTTGTACGGTGTATGAGGGGCAGCTTGGCTGTGATTCGACACATTTGAAAGCGATGAGTCTTGACTCTTAAGTGTCGATACGGGAATATCTGATGTGGTATTGGATTGGTTTTTCACTAATATCTCATATCCTGGCTGCAATACAAGGTAGCCGTTCTCGTCCAAGGTCTCGGTGCGAGCTGCCAAATAGACAATGTCGTTTTCACATTCAAGTTACAATAGAACATATTCGCCTCAATTAATTCTTTAACCCATATCATGGTTGATTTGGAGTATTTCGGAACGCGAAAAGACACAAAGTGTTACCAGATCACATACTAGGACGACGCTATTGCGAAAGTGTTAGATCAATCATTGGGAATAAATAATTGCCAATAAGAGTATAGCAGTTTACGTAATCTCATGGTATAAATGAATACCAGTTTACGATATCGCATAGGTAAATGTATAGCAGGTTACCAATTCGCAGGGTGTGAGTTGCGGTTTAACAAATGGCATGGGTATATAAATAGCTACTTACCAAATTGCATTCATTAGCAAATTTGTGAATTTATACTAGTTTGGGATAAAATATTAATCGTTGAGAAAGTGAACAATATAATTAAAGTAGTGTTAATATTTTTGAGCCGAACCTTCGTAGTGATTATCGGCGCCAGTCTTCGGCGTAGAAAAACTGGAATCGTTGTACTTTTTAGTCGGGGTTGGTAGGTCGACAATATTTTCGTAAACCTCTTCAGGCTGTGCTAACGTGGAATTGTATCGAGCTGTCACACTGTCCAATTGGTTTATCCCAGGCGGGTTGCTTTTGGGAAATCGGTTCCTGAACGTTAAAGAGCAGCTAGGCAATGTATCTATGAAAGTCACGAGGAGACCAGACTAGTTTTACCACATCCAACATGCCAGGGAGCGTTGTTTTTCATTACTAGTGTACTGATTCCACCAGTGGGAACTGAATGCGACTTGCTCAAATGTTAAACGATCACGGGCTATTATGTCCGAAAGGCATCAAGTTGGCGTGGTAAATGAGAATCCAGCAGCGACTAGAATCATCGGCTTATATAGTCACAGCTAAATTATGTCTTATAAGATTAACACTCAGTTGGTAGTGCTCCAGAACAGTTATCAGGAGGTCGTGGGTTCGAGTCCCATCGGAGGTATAGGTATTCTTTTCCGTCACTCAGAGAATCATATTGGCTACCTCTATTGACATCAATCAAGTTAATATAGAAAAGACTGCAAAAATCGGCCAATCACTTTACAGTACACTTTACAGTACATGATAAGGGCAGCTGGCGTAGTTGTAAGAGCGTTTGACTCTGAATCCAGGGATCCCGCTCCGACCACTGTACTACCTGTTGCGTTATTTTGGCTGAAAACGCCTTAAATCCCATTGCCCATGGGGGTCTAGGTAGCCCTTGCAGTATGGTTCTGTTGGGGCTTTTTCCCTCTGACGTTGGCTGTGCTTAAGATGCTCTATATGTGCTCTCTATGTCGCTGACCTCCCCGCTATGTCGTCATCTCATTGCAAATAAACATGGACCTATCATAGACTTAGCGGAGTATGCGACATATGTAGTTCATATGGGAACATTTAGAACCAGTGGCGTGAATAGAGAAAGGTCAATTGTCCGCCCAGACTCGGTGGGTTTTTCACACTAGGCGTTTTCCTCCACCCCATATAAGTGAGGCATATCAGATTGTCGCGTTAACCACATTAATAGCATTGTAAAGGGCCTATGATGGCCTATAACAACGATAACTTTGGTAATCAGCTTATAATTACATACATACATACAGTACATGATGCTTGCTACATATATCTGTGTATATCGCTGGCATGATATACGGACTCAGTGGTTCTCAAAAACGATGTTAAATACCTAAATGCACAGGAGACAGCTTGCTCCAGTATTTCAGCAGGTAGGGCACCAGAGCAGTTATCTGGAGGTTCTGGGTTCGAGTCCAATCATAGGTATAGGGTTTTTATGTGAATTTCTTTCTGGCTACTCAGAGAACCGCATTGGCTACCCCCATTAACATAAGATCTACACCCTCATTCTGGCGCTCCCCTGTAATCATTTGATATAAAACAATATTATTATTATTTACATATGGTTGTGGCGAGTACTACATCTGACCGAGGTGTGTGCACCATCGAACCATCGAACGTAGCATTTAAATGTCCTGCATCAACGGGATATATGGAGTGCACATTTTGTGATGAGCCAGCGTGGTAGTATTGCCACCATACATTCTGTCTGGCTTAGGGTAAGTCTGTGGCCAATTTCCAGTTATTACATTATAGCACTCTTACTAACCGGCGTCGACGTTTGTAGACAAAAATTGCAAGCGCCACAACGACCAGTATGAGAAGCAAGCCCACGCCACCGCACACAAGACCGATGACAAGTGGAGATACGCCTTCTGATGCCACTGTTGCACAAACATTTTATCAATTCGAGATTTTTTGTAAATTCAATAAAAAAGTATTTTCATTGACTACTAATTCAAGCTGAAGAGACTTGAACGTTCATAAATACACCAACAGCTAACGTTTCGAAATGTTATTGCATTTCTCTAAAGAATACGAGTAAAACCTGTGACAATTGGCGACGACATTTGAAGATATAACTTGTCAGGTGGTGATTGATCAGTACTCGAACGTCGGTAGGGACTAGTGACTCGTGACACATTAGAGAATGGATGAAATAAGAATGAAGGAACGTATATGATGTTGATTCCTATCAGGGATTCAATCTCTCAAATTTCAATCGGTATCGGGGATTCGCCGCCGCAAATACAAACCAGAGAACTCTCACGTAATAATGACTTATCAATAATGAATAAAACATGCTTTGCGGATGTAAGATAGGATATCCGATTTTGTGTGATATAGACGGCACTATTCGAGCCGGCAGACTAGCTGTTTCGCTATCTCAGTTAATTTGCAGGTCGACCTGTTTTACAGGACATTTAAGCCTGTACTACAGCTGTTTCACGAGTTTCCATCAATAAATAACACCTCCTGCGAGCGTATACTCTATGTCCGCTAGATGACGACATTCGTAATGATTCACGATTAGCTAGGCGAGCGAGCAACCCATTTGTACAGAAGCTATAAAACTATTCTAAATATATTAGTCACAACTACGACAAAAAAAATCAATTCGCGTTAATTAGTTTTTGATGAGACTATTCTTAACAATTTTGGTATTACTAAAATCTGAGTAAACGTATAGAACTGGGTACTGCACGTCGAGGCCCCACCAATCTGTGCGTTTATATAATATTGAAATAAAATCATTGACTGTTATATTTCTGATCTGCCTCCCCCCAGACATATACCACAGAATCTATAGGCCTACATCTTAATAACCGATCACTGTTTAATCTTACTAATAGAAAAAAACTGAAAAATACAGAAACATTCAATTAAGTGTATACATCTCAATGGACAAGTTATTTCTGGGGCACTAGAAGTGAGAAATTTACTATTTATAATTATTGTTTATTGTGTTCATCAAGGGAGATTATTATCTATCGCGCAAATAAAACACAGAAACTCGCGCGATATCGAGTATTTATAGTATGTAATTAATAATTATGCAAGTTAGAGGTAGAAGAGGAATATATCTAGTGAGTGTATTAGATGTTAAAGTTATGCTAACGCGATTAAATATTGATTAATCCGATGTAAATTACCCGAAGTTATTTTTTTCTCACGACTTTGGCACGACGGCGGTTTGAAGCCGACCGCACACCCACTACGGCATACGCCGCTCCTGACGTCACATGACTCGTTGGTTTGGAGACAATTGCATGTTTTGGCGCAGTCGAAACCGAAAGTCTTATTAGTACACGCTGGAAAAGGTTGAAACGAATGAACGTGAAAAATTTACTTGTGTAGCGTAATCGATAGAAGACAGCGAGACTTTGAGTAACTTATCGCAACTTTGGCTGACTTTTTTGAAAGAAATGACTAAGACGACGAGCGCCGTGTCTATATATCGTGAATTCATCTTATGTAATAAATTTACTTACTTATATCGCACGAATTTCCGTTATATCCTTCTGCGCATCCTGTTCGACAAAATCCATCTGTATTTCGACATATATCTGTCCGCGCTCGACAGTTACATTTAAAGAAGCACTGCCGTCCGTAACGACCAGCGGAACATGCTGCAATATATCATTGTTTAAATTCAGGGAAATGTAGAATTAAATAGAAACAACTATATATCATTGTTTAAATACAGGGAAATGTAGAATTGAATAGAAATAACTATATATCATTGTTTAAATACAGGGAAATGTAGAATTGAATAGAAACAACTATATATCATTGTTTAAATACAGGGAAATGTAGAATTAAATAGAAAAAACTATTCGAGACACATACTTGCACCTAAGCTTTGTAATGCATTCTGTGAAATAATAAATTTCTCATTGTCATTTCAAATGCATCGCAGACGTTTATGCAAGTACACCTTATAACGTTACCTGGGTTTACCTGTATAATTTTCGAGACCCTCGCCAATGTTACGATGAATAAAAATAATTTGCTCATCTTAAAGACCGATTGATTATATTTTACCTTTTGCTTTAAATGGCATATATTCTAATTAAAACTCACTTGTATTGCATGACTTTCCAACGAAACCCCTCGAGCACCCAGATTTGCAGTGTCCGTCGGTCTTTCTACATACTTCTTTGGGCTTCAAACAACGACAAATGTTCTCGCAGGCGTCGCCATACCTACCGTCCTGACAAGCTGACAAAACACACTGTTAAGTTCTAACCTAGACCTACACAGATGCCTGACAGTAACGCGACGTCGGTGTGCAGCGACTTAACACATTTTCAGGTACAAACCCACTTGTGGTGTGGGACAGCGAAATATGATCACTGACAGGAAAATAGTAGTCGCGGGTGCCAAACGACAAACAGAAAAGACAGAGAGCACATGTATGAAAGGTAAATAAAAATGAATGAAAACATTGCATTTCATTCAGTGTGATAGAGATAGGGCAGAACCAAATAATTTCGGTTTTCTGTCTAATTTATGCATTCGTATGTGTAGGATTCAGGCGTACGATTCGCACATATATTGGAGGTGTCAAAATGGCTGCCCATATAT